>LOJH01028003.1:1176-13734 GCA_001685095.1 Ellobius talpinus
CTTGCTAGGAGGCTTCTGAAAGGTGAGGGTGCAGCCCATTGTCCTGCTTTGTCTGAGTCAATGGGGTTCATATTTTGTTAGTTACAGCTCAAATCTGAAAGAAATAACGAGAGTGGGGCTGTGAGTCAAGAAGCAAGGTTAGTTTAGGAAGATAAATCACCTGTTTTGTAAGAAATGGGAGCCAAACATAACACTTTATATGTCCCATAAAACATACACACCCCAAATCCAAATAAAAACAAGAACCCACGAATTTCTAATTGTTCCATATGACAGTATTGAAAACAAATCAAAGGGAAGACAGCATCTGAAAAAAGTTGAATTGTCTAATTAACTAGCTTGATTGTCCCTGAATCTGTAGAATTGCGTCCCTTATAATATTGAGGATACACCCTTTCCCGATGCTTGGTTTATTTTATCTATTTTGTCATTCTCTTCCCTAGCTGCACCTGGGTCTGAAACAGGAATTCCACTTCCAGATGTGAAATGTGTGGAGCTCTCCGTGGTGCTGACTTGGATTCTGCTGCTAGCGAATGGTTATTGAGGAAGTCAACCACTGGTAGTGAAATTTCAAACTCAGTCAAGTGGCTGTTAAGTCAATAGCCCGATCTCAGTCACCAAATGCCTAGAAAAACACACGTTACTATTTTTGACACATTTCTTAAACACCCTCCCTTTTTACTTAGCTTTTTAACTAAATTCAAGTTCACATTTCTCCTCAAATCAAGGACTCCAGGGAAAGACTAACCTACAAATTGTGTGGATTCTAAGTTTCCCATATAAAGTTTCATTGCCTATAAGGTTTCATGACACAATAATACAACAGTAACTTGTAACAAAGCAGCATGGCTGGCTAATAAATTTTAAATAACTTATAAACTCAGCAAATGAATACCACTTTAAGGAAGTAATAATCCCAGTATGTTTTAAAACACAAATGTTTCTCCACTAAAGGAAAAAAAGAATTGATATGCAGAAGTTTGGTGTGCAGTACTTCTGTTCATGACTGTGCCATTGACATTCACAGGCTATTGAATTTGGAAACCCTGTGACTACACTTTCTTCAAGAGAAAAAATAAATGGAATCCTCTTCACCAGATATTTCTCCTTAGCTACAATTCTCAAAATGGTATCTTTGGATTAGCTAATAAATACATTATAAATTTTCATAGCCTGTGTAATATATAAGGTTTATATATTATATTACATGTAATATAATATGCAAGATTATAGGTTTCACATTTTCCCAGCCATATTTAAATAAGATCAGTTCTATTCATGAGTCTATGCACAATCATATAACATTTCACAACCTATGTATTGTAATTGGATGATTTGAATGAAAGATTAAAGGCATTCTGTTTCTAAATTACCCTGGTAATTGTGTTCATGCATTATATATTGCCAGAGTGGAGGCAAGTACATTAATCTATACTCATCCAATAATAGAATAAAACCAATGGGTGACAACCAGGTTTCTTGCAGGCTATAAAGTTATCTACTTTCATCCCCATCCCCTATAAATCTAACTTCAGATATTATGGGTTTTATTTCTAATAAGCATTTTGAATTTTTGGAGTTGTAAATTCAAATAATGAAAATTAACTTAAACTGGGCTCTCAAAATACCATGAAATGTACAACTTGACACTCAGTCACCTAGTTATGAACAAAGATACAGAATAGGTTCATATATCTTTTAAAGCTTATAGTTATTCACATTGACTTGAAACTAAGCTATTAAGAATTTAAATATGTAAATATTTTAACAATGCCTACCACATCCACATAATAAACAATATGTTTTTACACACATATATAATCATCTGTGTGGTGTTGAGTGTATTGCTCAGTGATAAAGCATATTTGCTCTGCATGCATGGCAATCTAGGTTCAATTCCTAGCACACTTTTTTTAAGAAATCAGACTTTTCTTAATAACAAACATTAGAAAAATTTTAAGCATCATGTAGGCAGAGGCTGTTTGGTTCCCAGCTGCCCAGAATGAAATAATCACACAGAAACTGTATTAATTAAAACACTGCTTGGCTTATTAGCTGAGGCTTCTTATTAACTAACTCTTACATTTTACATTAAGCCATTTCTATTAATCTATGCATCACCATGTGGCTGTGGCATACCAGTAAGGTTTCATCTGGCATCTGTGTTTGGAGTAGAGAGAAAAGACTAGGGTCTAACATTACACTATTTCATTATAGTGGAATTCAGGGCTGGGAGATGGTTCATTGCTGAAGTGCTATCTGCACACCATGACAATCTGAGTTCTCATGACCAGACTTGGAATTCCCATCTCCCACAGAGACGCCAGGTATTGTGGCTTGTCTGTAACATCAATGTTTGGAAAATGGGGACAGGTGAATTCCAGAATTTTAGCCAGGCAATCTAGTTGAAACAATGAGTTCAATATTCAGTGAGAAATCCTGTCCTATAAAGCAAGGTGGAAGCAACCAAGGAAGCTACCTAATCACAATCGTAAGTCTTTTAAAAATGGAAGGAACAGAGTGATATTGGCAAATACCCAACATTTATCTTTGACCACCCCGCACTCATGTATGTACATCCCATACACAAAAAAGCCCACTAAAACACACCAGAAAATGTTTAAAATATGTTTTTGTGTCTTATTTCACAAATCAGTGGAACAATTCCTGATTTCCAGATAGTGTGAACAGTAAGTAAAAGAGATATACAAGCCCCTGCTGAGGGCTCTATATACTGTGTGAGAAAGTGGAATAAAGGGCTTGTCTGCAGAAAAAAGAGATATACAAGTATTTAGTATAAAATCTGGTAGGTTGTGAATTATTTTTCTCATGCTGACACATTAAGCTGACTATAGTAACAAGCTTGGTTCTGTGAGGACTGAGGTGCCTATCTCTTTCCTATCCTTTACGACCATGATCACAGAAAACAACCTGTTCAAATGAGCCAAAGATCCGTCAATATCAGAAACAAGAAGTCATGATAACAAGAAGTGATGATAACAGATATCATGAAATAACTGAATTTTATAGCATAGAAAACACCACAAAAATGAGAAAAGTAGAAGATTATAGCAATATTCTAGCTTAATATATGACAGCATACAGTAATAAGGTGGTTTACAATATGAGTTTTTTCATTTAAGAAATAATTCAGTAGTTGGATAAAATTGAGAAACATTTACATATTGCCTTTTTGAAGTCTGAACTATTTCACTCAATATTTGTAGACATTAAAATTGTTTTAGTTTGCATATTAGTTCTTATGTTATTTACATTATTTGATAATAGTCTGTATATTTATTTTGACTCCAGCCATTTTGAAAATTTTAACTAGGAAACGAATCTTGCTTTACAAATAAGTGTTATATAGATGTATTTTGAGGTGATAGAGCAGGACTTATTAAATTTGCTTTTTATATTGAATCAAGAATTCCAATTTATGTCTAACCGATTTTATAGCATATTTGACTACTTCAAGAAAAATAATGGGGTGACTATATGTTCTCTTTGTGGGAGAGATTGAGGAGCCTTTGGGAAAAACAGTGAATCAAAGTATAAGAGCTTAAAATGTTGATTTAATCATGAATTTCATGATTTCAGGGGAAGTCATAAATGTTTCCAGCTGTTACATGCAGGGTACATAAAGTAGTAAAGTAATTTAGATCTTTTTTATTATAGCTTTATACTGACAATATAACATTTCCACACAGTCTTAGAACACCTTTATAGAAATCCAAAATATTTAAACTTCAAAATAATTTTGAAGAATAATTGATATAAAATACAATATGCACATATTAAAGGTGCAGCAAAACAGTTTTAAGGAATGTTTTTCTTGTATGTAATTAGAATGTTTCTATTGTATTAGTTTCCATACAACACCTCAGAAGACCCTTTGTTGTTTTTGTTTCTCCCCATATTCTTCTCTTGCTCCACTGTCCCTCCTCATCCGCATGTGATCCTCATATTTCAATACAGCTCCAATCCACCCATAATTATCTATTCTATTTGCTCTCTCTAGGGGAGATACAGCCTTCCCCCTCCCCATTCCCTTACTCTATACATAACCTGTGTGGTTCTCTGTGTTGTATCTTGTTTACCAATGGCTTAACAGCTAACATCCACATATAAGTTAATATATACCATATTTATATTTCTGGGTCTGGTTTACCCCACTCAGGAATTTTTTTTATTTTTCATTGTTTGTTTGCATTTGTTGGTTTAGCTCCATCCATTTAGTTGCAAATTTCATGACTTCTTTTTTTTCAATGTCTGAGAAATATTAGAATATATAAATATAACACATTTTCTTTATCCATTCATCTGTTGACAGACATTTAGTATTTTTCCAATTTCTGGCTATTATTAATGGAGCAGCAATAAGCATGGTTGAGAAAACATCTCTGTAGTAGGATGAAGTATCATTAGGGTATATGCTCAAGAGAGGTATAGCTGGTAGATGAAACTGAGGATGACCAATTCCCATCTATCTGAGGAATCACCACACTGATTTCCATAGAGGTTGTACAAGTTTGTACTGTCACTAGCATTGGAAGACTGTCACCCTTACTCCACATCCTCAGCAGCATGAACTGTCATTTGTTTCATTGACCTTAGCCATTCAAATAGTTGTAAGATATCATATTTACTGTTAGAGTTTTTAATATTAAAATGAAAGAATTCATATTAAAACATATAAAGGGAAAAGGTGTGGGGGAGGTTTAGAAATAGCATAGATAGTCTTCCAGATATGTCTACTCAAATAGCTCACTCAAAAATTGGCTTAGTGTTCTTAAAAATTATTTTGCCAAACAGATGAAGTGTAGTAAAAGAGCCACTTGTTTGTTTTCCAGCCACCTGGCAGCTCAGACCCGAAATAACCACATAGAAACAGTATTAATTAAAACACTCTTTGGCCTATTAGCTCTAGCTTCTTATTGGCTATCTCTTACATATTAATTTAACCCGTCTCCATGAATCTGTGTATTGACACGAGGCTATGGCTTCCCAGGTAAAGTTCCAGCGTCTGTCTCCGGCAGGGCTATAAGACTTCACTTTGACTTGGCCTCCTTTCTCCCAGCATTCAGTTTAGTTTTTCTAGCTTAGCTCTACTCTATCCTATCACAGGCCCAAAACAGCTTCTTTATTAAACAATGATAATCACAGCATACAGAGGGGAATCCCAAATTACCTCCCCTTTTCTGTTTAAATGAAAAGGAAGGTTTTAATTTTAACATAGTAAAATTACATATAACAAAACAGGTATCAAGTAAGAATTATAGTTACAAAATTTAAATCTAATTTATCTTTTATCATAACTAAGAAAACTATAACTATCCATTCTTCAACTCCATCNCATAGTAAAATTACATATAACAAAACAGGTATCAAGTAAGAATTATAGTTACAAAATTTAAATCTAATTTATCTTTTATCATAACTAAGAAAACTATAACTATCCATTCTTCAACTCCATCAAAGACTCCAGAAAGATATAATATTACCTAAGTAAACAAGAAGTGAATTGTAAGCAACTTCCAAAACTCTAGAATTGCCAGAGACATCTCGTTGCCTGTACAGTCATGCAAAGTTTTTCTGTAATGTTGGAGCAACAATATTCAGCCTACAGGCCCATAGTATCCACCAGACTTTTCCACAAAGCAGGAAATTTCAAAAACAGGTCTGCCTACATTGGCAGTTTATCAGTCCCTTTCTTCTGTGTCTGCAGAATGTCTGGCAGACTCTTTCATGAAGCAAGAACCTCCCAGGACCATCTCACCTTTAGACAAGTTCAGCAGTTATTTATTTCTCTATGGGTCCTACATGTCCAGTTCATTCAGCAAAACATCAAGCAGTCCAGGAAAGAGCAGTTCCTTGCCCAAATAGCTAGCAAACTCCTTAAGGAGCCTCTTCAAGGCCCATTATCTTCTTGATTGGAAGTAGATTGGTGCTGCCAGGAGCAGGTGTATCTCGTCATGAAAAGTTACTAAAACATTTTAAATGCCATATTCTGTAGCCTTTGAAATATCTGAAGAATATCTATCCATCTGAAATTTATTTCTGTACATCTAGAAAATATAACATGACTAAAAACTTGACTATTATAGATGACTATTAACCTATATTTCTTTATACATTGCCTTTTCAAATGAGCTGCACAAACACAATACCTTAATCAAGAGCAGAAATACATATAATAAAATTGACCTTAAATTTGTATCAGTTGACCAAGAGCCATACCAATGCAAATCTCTATACCAATGAAAACCTATAAAAATACCATTTAACCTGATATTTAATGTTCAAGGCTTTAGAGTTCAATGATACAGGTACAGGTACATAGCACCTGTGTGACTGATTTCAGTTACTGAGATTCCTCCATTCAGATGTCAATCTGACAAAGAATGGACCAAGGCATTAGGCATACATAAAACTGTTATCAGGCAGGATACACCAAGGACAAATTCCAATACCTTAGCAAAAGTCCATTGGGGAAAAAATTTAGGGTTTGCTATATCCAGTCTTGTGGTCAGTTGTTTTCACTATTTCTAAGACTATTTAGAGTAAATTTTTTCGTGTGTGTGTGTGTGTGTGTGTAATGGACTGTCAAAAAGTATGGAGTAGTTTTATTGCTAGAGATAGTTATCTTTAAAATCTATATGCATACTGAAGTCAGAAAAATACATAGGGTGCCATTATGACTCTCCACCTTACTTTTTAAGGACAGGATCTCTCTTTAATCAAACCAAAATATCACTGGTTTGACTTGTTCTGCCAGTGCTCACCTGGGATTTCAGGCACATATGTCTACGCTTTGCTGTTTTGCTTTTAGGTGGATGTGAACTGTCTAAACCCAGGTCCGCTTGCTTTCACATCAAATATTCTTGCTCACTGATATTTTTATCCCAAACCAAGAATAATTTTTAAAACAATGAGAAAAGCAAACTATTATCAATGCTTGTGGTATCTTCTAGTATAGTGTGGCACAGTTGGGTAGGAGCTTGTTTTCTCTACACTTTTAAGTGGTCTCTGAAGGTGTTGATGGAGGCTATAAATAAAAGATTATAAATAAGTTTTATTCTTTCAGCCTATACCTCATTCTTTATGCCCTCTGTATGATTTACTAAGAAGTTTCAAATTATTCTTTTCTCCTTTTAGACACACATCCAGTATCTTGGCGACCATGTGTTATTTATTTCAGGATGCCTAATATTGTGCATGCCATCTGTCATCTAGTGGTGGCCAATAAGTGTTGTTATGAGAAAGAAGAAAGCAAAACACACAGGATGAACATATGAATGGACAGAGAGGAAAGAGAAGGGAAGGGCCAATGGAAGAAATGCAGTTGAAACAGGTGAGGCAGAGGAAGAAAATAGAAAAGGAATTAGTTGAAAAGAGAGATAAAAGAGGAGAGAAATAAAAGTGGGTAGCAAGAGAGGAAGGAGCAAAGAAAAGAGTAAGAAGGAACAGGAATGGGGAGGATAAAAGAAAAGCAAAAGAAAATAAAGAAGAAATTATGGAAAGAAAATAGATTTTTCCATGCACCAGTAAGAATTTCTAAGTACCACACTAGCCATTTTCTATGTGGAGTGTTAAATAAAATTGATGTATGCTTGATATTCTGTGTTTAAAAATGATTTACTACAAATAGCATCCATTTTGATGACAGTATAAAGAATTACAAACATGTGTGCAAAGTATCATGCTCATAGGCTGTGCAAAATCAATTTTATACTGAAATTAAGTGTAACTGTATACTCCCAAATAAGCAGCTTTCCTTGACTGTAAATCAAAGATGGTCATACTTCAAGTGGTCATATGAATGATACCATTAAAAGCCAGGGCTCATATATATATTGTGTATGAGTTAATATTTGTTCTTATGGCCATTTCCTCTTTACAGTTTTCTGTGCTGGCTTCGAAGGGAACTTCCTGCTCATAGAGAGAGGCAGGTGAATGCATGAGAACTCTTTCATCTCAGCTCAATTTTATAGCTGAGAAGATTGAGATGGAGAGAAGATTTGGCTTTAGGTCATAAACTGAGTTCAGTTCAGTTCACTTTGCAGCCTTGTAACTAATATGTGAGTCCCATTCTCTTCTGCACTGCTAAAACATCCTCCTTCTCCCAAATCTGTTAAATTTCTAAATTTGATAGCTAATTTGAATGTTTCTTTTTAACAAACGCTGCATATCTCAGCCATACTTCGCATCCAGGCACATTGCAGCAAAGCTTTGCAGCACTTTGGATCTTGAGATGCTTTCTGATACTTTAGCCTAATGTGGCCGTGTTCAATCTTTTCTAAGACAAATTTCCATTTTTCGGTCTCTAATTGATCCTAACTCGGCATTATACATCATCTTGAACAAAATGTAATTAGGAAACTATATCAGACTAATATTTCCTTTCCAGCCTTCTGTGTTAAATTCCTTTGTTCAATGCTGTTAATGTATTTTATGTGGGGAGTTTAACTAAATAACCAAACTGTGGTGGATGCCCTCTATTGAATTAGTCATTGACATTGTTAACCTAGAATACGCTGACACTGGAAATGATTCTCATTTCATCCATACATTCTTCAAGTTATAGAAGATTTAATTTCTTACCACTTTTAATCTAAATTGTTATTCCACAGCTTTATGTCACAGAGCAGCAAATAGTATGGGGTCATTTTCTTGCCCATTGGGGTCTCACTGTCATTTCTCATTTTATCAACTGTAATTTAAATAATGAATTCAACTCAGAAACTCCTGTTCCAAATCTTTTCACTTTTGTCTTATGGTATTTTTTCTTCATGTATTCTCACAGATACAAGTTTTTGCTTTAAGGTACTACTTATGTCATTTGTGAAAGAACGCACTTAATGGCCCATGTGATGTTTCAGTAGGTAAAGATCCTTGCCTCCTAGCCTGAGATATTCAACTCAATTCAGATGACCCACATGGTGGAAGGAAAGAACCATTTCCAGCAAGCCATATTCTTGAGTTCCACACACACACATTGTGGCGTTCAGGCACTGCTCACTCCAACCCACAGCCAATAAGTGAATATTAAAAAGAAGAAAGAATGGTCACCAAAAATAATATTTTAAGGGAAAAGGCTTTGGACGACATGCTACTTGTTTGGCATTTTCTGTTGTTTGTTTCAATAATAATCATTCCACTTAGTTGTAGAAATTAGTATTTTCACAGACATACCCTGATTTAAGCAGAATTAAGCAATGCAACACTGGCTTTCCTTTGAGATCTCAAGTGCTATCATTGACTGGAGCACTGAAAAATTAACAGAGTGAAGGAAGAAAATTCTTTTCCTGCGTGTGATTGCAAGTGTGCCTTGGTTGAAAGCAACAGAAATCTCCTTATTACCGAACTTGACTCAGAACCTGTCAGTCCTGACTCAGAAGCTTGCTCATCTTCTGCCTTAAAAGTCTTTATCATCAGTTAAAACTCAGTTCAAACCGCTGCCATTGTGAGGTCCAGAGTTGTCTGATCTACAGCGTTACACTTTTCTCATGTTTGTTTCTTCCTGGTGACAATTACTCTAGTCTACACAGGCTTCAGATAGCATGTCTGGTACAGGGAATAACCACAAAAGAAGAATGATATACTTGTTGAAACATCTGTCTTCATTTTTCTGGAAAACCAGGTAAATCACCTTCATATCGTAGGGCTTCCCAACAGCATTCCCCTCTGATGTTAGATCAGAACTCTGCATTGCAGTCAACCTCAAGTGTGAAGTTAATACATAGGTATTTTAGCACATTTTATTTCATACTGGGAATTCTATGCTGAAGTTTTTCAGTCTCTGTGAAAGGTTCCACAAACATATTTGCATGTATAACTAAAGATATATCTTCATTCTCTTCACTTTATCAAGCAATTCCCAAACAAAAATTTTCTGACAGAAACATTTGTATACAATACTTAGAGGCTCAACTAATATGTGCTAACATCATAACATGAGACCAAATAAGCAATTTCTTGGAGGACATTTTATATTCGTGATATCTTTCAAGTCATGTTACATGCCAATCTCCTTCCCCAACAGGACTTTTCATTTTGTTCTTTCTCCATTTTATCAGAAAGCTATAATGATTCTCTACAAAACTCAAGGTAATAAATGAATCATCTGGTGATTTCTCATAAAGATACCCAGTTGAAACTACTGATAGCTTCACTGTTCCCTTAACTATTTCATGATCTAAATATGAATGTGTATCTTCTATGATTGTCTAATCAGAAACATAATGATACATATGCAATACATCTACCAGTCTAAATATTTCAATAATTTAGAAGTTTTTATATACTATACTTTTATTGTTAAACTATGTGGTTTTAAGCATTGACTTTTTCAATGAATACAGATACAATTAAAACTATAGGACATTGGCCTCTTCCTATAGAAAGTCTTTGGAAGAGTACAAATAGGTGATATATCACAGTAACTTTAGTTCATTTAGGTTAGACATTTTACAAATCTATGTTATTTTAACAAATAGGTTTCTTACACTTATCTCTTCGCCTTTCTGATATGTTTAGATGAATCATACCTCTTAACTACAGTACCTGGGAGAGAGTCATTCATAAAAGTTCAGAAATTATTCAAGGGTCACATTTCTGCATTAAGACATTCAGCAGTCATTTATTTCAAAATATTAAAGAAGGGTCTATGTAACTGAATAATTATATTTTCTTAAATGTTTAAAGAAAGTATCCATTAAAATAGAGCAGTAATTGAAATGCATGCTATAGGAACATACGTCTAAGACAAACATGTTCCTGCAGTTACCATGACTGATCACTAAAATTCACTCTGCACTATCAGGCGTCCAAACGGAAAAGATAGATGTGACATATTTTGATGGTTAATGATGTCAGCTTCCCAGGATCCTCTGAGTAATCCTGTGGAAAATCATTTCCATTGGATTACCTGAAATGAGAAGACCTATACTAAACGTGGGCAGTGCCACGGCCACATGTGTGGGTTAGTATTCATTGTCAGCTGACAAATTTCAGAATCCCCCAGGCAGTGGGCTTCTGGGCTTCTCTTCAGGGAACTGTTTCAGTTATGGTAACTGATGTGGGGGTATCTATACAACTGGGATGGCAGAGAGTATACCTGGAGAAAAAGGACCTGAGCAGTAGCATAAATTAATCTCTCTGCTTCCTGGTTGTGGATACAAAGAGACCAGATGTCTCAGCTTCTGCAACCTTGTCTTCTCTATGAGGGTGGACAGAGCCTTCAAGTGGTGAGACAGAATAACCTTTTTCTTTTTCGTGTTTCCTTCACCAGAATATTTTATTGCAGAAACAGGAAAATAAACCAGGGCAATCCTTGGCTTTGTATACAGGAAAAGTGAGATGGGCACAAGCATTTATTATTTTTTCCTTCCTGCCTATGTACAGTGTGGCCCACTACCTCCTCCTGCTTCTGCTATTGTACCTTCTCCACTATACTAGACAGTGCCCTCAACTGTGAGCCAAAATAGACATGTCTTTATGTTCTTTATTATTATTTTTTATCACAATGTCAGGACTAGTAACTAAGGCAAACGTTATATATACTTTAGTGTGCCTAATTTGACTTCAAGTAAAACCATTACTAATCAGATACTAAATTCTATAATTAATATCTCACATATTTATTTGTCTCGAACATATACACACAGGAACATTTAAAATATAAAATATGAAGCAAAAAATACTGGTCTAACATTGAAAATAAGGTCCATGAAAGATTTATGTAACTTTTTTTTATTGAAATGGAGCAAAACTTAAAACTAGCCAGACATATTTTTTTCACATTTCATCAAATTCTTCATTGTTTATAATCATTAAAATTGTAACTTATGATATGTTTTTAGCAAGAAGCAACAAAACTTCATTATTGTGGCTGCAAATAATATAAATATTGTCAAATGCAATGGGAAAAGTAGCCTTGGAAAGTTTTTTCTTAGTCTCTCAGGAATTGATTGAATCCAGCATTTATTTGCCCATACAAAACAGTGGCTGCCCAAAAGCTCTCATCTTCCTTTTCACCCTCTTCCTCTGGTGTTATTATCTCTCTCTTTTTTAGTACTAAAAACAAAAACAACAACCAAAACTACAAATCCTCATACCACAGTGATCTTCAGTGGAATCATTTCTTCTTTAGGAAAAGCTGCTTTCTGCCTGTCCAGGTGCCTCAGAAAGCGTGTTTGTCTTGAATTACAGTACTTCCCACCCAACACCCACTGATCCACAACCAGATTAGCAACTTTTTTCTATGTTTTCTGCCATTGGAAGAGCAAACATACCGATTTGTACGTACTGTACAATCAGAACACCTGGGCTGCCTACCTGCGGGTAATTGATAGTGAATGTCTGTTTCCAAGATACCGTCTATTAAGAGTCATTCTACATCTTTAAGAACCTGCTTGTTCTGGGTGTTGGGCATTTTTGAACAAGAATAATCGACAGGCTATTTCTTTGTCAAGAGGTTTTGGTGAAATATCCAGTAAAGGTGATGGTGGTGCATGACTTTAATCCCAGCACTCGGGAGGCAGAGATAGAGGCAGG
>LOJH01028004.1:0-11053 GCA_001685095.1 Ellobius talpinus
GGACCTTTGGAAGAGCAGGCAATGTTCTTAACCGCTGAGCCATCTCTCCAGCTCCCACACAACAACTTCTGAATACATAGACAGCCCAGAACAAGGACTCAGCACTCTAAGGCCCTCAAGGACACTGGACTCTAGTACCCGGAGGGTGTTTAACACATTGTGATCGGGCACTCACCTCTACAATCCTCCCTAGTCTTCCATGACTAGCCTTGCAGGATGACTCATAGGCTCATCCCCTTGGCTCTCTCTCTGGCCCTGCAGACCCCAAAGTTTGCCTTTAAGGCTAACCTACTCCCTACTCCTCCTTTATGATGTCTAGACAGTAGAGGCCTACCCAGATACCTTAACCTGCTAAAATGTGTGCAGAAATAAAGCAAGGAGCCCTAAGAAAAGCTCTAGAGCATCCTTTCTGAATAAGGTTCATAAACATGATTTCGTGAAATCTATTTAGACTGCGCGGAGGTTTTTAAAAATTGTTCCCTTTTCTGTATTTTTATTCAAGGTCGGATTTATGAAATTATTGAACAGCTAAATCATCAGCTAGCAAGGCTGTCTGTCATCTTTGTCATGGAAACCGTAACGCGTCTTCTGGGAGGCTGAGTAAAAGTGGTGTGCACTGGAAAAGGCATTCTGTCTGCTGTTTTGCTTTTGAGAGGGTCACACCGAAAGCCCTCTGATTTACATACTCTAAGACATAAGAAGGCAATTCAGCAGTGAGCAGGGCTTCCTGTTTACTGGAGGTTTTGTACAAGCAATGCGCAGGAGAAGGCAGCTGCTTCCAGGGCCTCAGCCTCACTCACCACCTCTTCCCCTTTGCCCCTGGAGGGTGCTAGCTCTTCAGTTTGCCACAAACAGAGCTTAGCTTGTGTTTCCTCCGGAGGTTGCCTATGGGGAACCTTTCTGTAGCCCAACAGAGGGCATTTTGAGCAAGTCCTGCCCCCAGTGGGCCTTTAGACCCTTCTATGTGGGCAGGGTCCCCCCAGTCTTCTGCTGTACCCTCCGCCACCTGCAAGGCTCTTTTGCAGGCAGATGCCAGGTGGAGACAGTCAGCTGCACAGGAGAGATTGTTCTGGATAGTTACTGCTAGCAAGGGACCATATTCTATCTTCCTGCCATCAGAATAATCTGTCCTCTGCTGGAGGTACCTCGGAGGAGCAATGAGCAGGTGAGACTCAGCAGATGGCACTTCAGCCGGGGTGCCTGGGAGCTGGAGGGCAGAGATACCATCTTGCCTCGGTGCAGGAGGCCCTGCTTTAGTGCCCAGTGATTCTGCCACAGTGCCCAGTGGTCTGTACTGTGAACCCAGAAACCCTCCCCGACTCCTCCCCTGTTTATGGTAAAATCGGGTTTCCATAGGAAAGGCATGGTTTTCCTACTCCGTTTGTTCTCAGATTGGTGTTATACCCTGGAGCCGAATTAGTGGCTAAGAACAATTGGAAGCAAATGCTCGTGCAGCATCCTGCTGGGATCCAGGGATCCAGGTGGGGACACCAGCCACGTGGCTGCTTTCTCCACTGGTCCACCCCTCTGCTGAGAGTCAGCATCCAAGAACCATTCAGCACAGCCAAAGTCCCTCATCATCAGCCAGCACTGTGCACATCTGCCTAACCCTGCAGCCCTGTTCAGTTATTTATGAAACAATATTCAGGGCCGGCCCCAGGAGGCGAGTTGGGATGTAATGAATGGGAAGTGTCTTAACGCTGTTTGGAGGGGCTCTGGGATTCCTTCTCTGAGAGGCACAGGATGGTTGGTTTGGTCTGGACCTAATACCAACATTTTCTTCTTTTCAGTACTGCTCTAAGAAAGGTGGCTATCCCCACTGTCCCCCACTATATGGGTATATCATCTCCAAAGGGACCTAGTAATAGAAAGTTCTGGGAGTACATGCTGGGGAGACTCTGCTGCTGGCCCTTCATACTTCACCCCAGGATTGTTCCACCTTTGACGTCGTCATGACAGGACCTCACCGCTTACAAAGATCACGTCAGAAAACTCATAATGTTTTATGTTTATGATTTTTGTGTGAGAGAGTATTCATTGCTATCCAAGATTGCACAGAGCACAGGGACTAAGAACCTGCCTCCTAGAATGTAGGTTCCTGCAGGTCAGAGAACTGTATTTGTTATTCATCATTGAACTCAACCTAGCAAAAGGACTGACATGCAGAAAACATTTTATGTATGAGTGAATTCCTGGCCTGGTTTCCCATCTGGGCTTCCCTAAATAAATCCTGTCCCCCGACCTGTGTCTTAAATGTAAAATAAAAAGGAGGGTTTTATTTTGTTTTATTGGTTGGTTGGTGTTTTGAGACAAGGTCTCTCAATCTTGTCAAGGCTGGCCTAGAACTTGTGGCAATCCTCCTGCCTCCAAGTGCTGACACTGCAGACTTATGTTACCACTTCCAGCCATGTTCCCACTTTGAGCCAGCTCTAAACTCCAGCTTGTCTTTTGCTGTAGCTGACTCCTAGGGTTGCAGGCGCTGCCCCTTCTGTTCCTGCCCTGATGACCCTGGTTTAGTCCTTATTGCTTGTTGGTGGCAAAATGCCTGCACTGCTTCCCTTGATGAATCCTCAGATTGTCACTTTCTCTTGTCACACAGCTGAGAATTCTATGCAAAGTAAAGCCAGATGCCAGTGGGGACTTGTTAGCACAAAGACATGCATTTGTTCTGCCTCGGGCTGCACCTCCTGGGTAGGCTGTATTTACTTTTCGTTTGGAGCCAGACCCCTCTCCAGAGGGGACTTTGGGGCCTCTTCAATTCTAACCAAATGAGGAATGTCCAGGGTCATTTTGCAGCTGACCCTTCTTCTGTGTCACATGGCTTTGTTCCCCAAAGCGGGAGCAGTTTCTTCCCTCCCCCTCCATGCCTGGTTCACAGTTTCTCTTCTAGCCTTCTAGCCAAACAGTGCCCCAACAAGAATATTTACTTGCACAAGAGACAGCATTTTAACCTTTCAAAGTATATCAGGATACCCTTATTGCATTTTTACAATGTCTCCCACAGGCAAGGCAAGCATAAACATTTGGGTTAAGACCAAAAGATTTATTGATGTTTCGTCCAAAATTTCTTGGAATCTTAGGACTTTTTTTGGCTGAATATGCACCTGGTGGACATCTTTCCCTCTGACTTATAACTCTGGGAATGTGGACAGCCTCAGAATCTTGCTATAATTCACAACACTTTCCCAGCATAACATACACACCATTCTGGATAAAAATCTAAGGGACTCACAGGAATCTGAAATGTTAAGTCCAAAAGATGAAGGAATTGAGGCCCAGAGAGTTAGAGGGACTTGTGCAGGGTCCTAGGTCTGGGGTGACTAAGGCCATTCTTTTGTATTGTCTGTTTCTCCCACTCAACGTCGAGAGGTTAAGAGTTCTAAACCGTTCATCTTTTCTCTGCCTCCCATTCCCCTCCCCCTTTCGGACTTCGTGCACATCATTTCTTGCTGTGGACACATTCCTAGACTGTCTCTTATGTCAGATTAGAGAGCTGCTCTCCCCCACTCCCCACTAGGCAGTCCTCCTCCTTCATTTTAAAATGTCAGATAATTTTGTAAATCGTGTCTAATCCCAGCACCAGCCCTCCAGAGTCACTGTGGTTAAGGTGCTTCCTTCCGAAGCTTCCTTGTTGAGCCACACAGCTTTGGCAGCTTTTTGCATTTGGGAGAAGACAACCCTTCTTTCTTGTGGTCTCTTCTCTGTGGCAGCAGGAACTCTGGATTCCCTGCTCTCTCTGCCAGCACTCCTGGGTTCTCCTTGTCTTATCTTGTCTTAGGACTTCTGAGTGCCTCCCTTTCCTACTTTTTAGGATCCTAAATGCTTTCTCCCTACCTGCCCATAGAAACTAGGCGGCATTCATGGTGGTCGTGTGTGTATGTGTACACCGTGTACTTAAGGGAAAACAATTTTGAAGTGCACTGAACATTCAGTGGCACCGAGTTCATCCATGAAGTTGTGCGGCCATCACCACTATCCTTTCACCTTGCAAAACTGAAACACCCCTACTGAACAACTCCCCACCCAGCCCAACCCACTCTCAACCTTTGGTAACCATCTTTGTGCTTTCGGTCTCTGTGGATTTGACTGCTGCAGGTATCGCCCATGAGTGGAATCAAAGAGTATCTGCCCTTTTGTGCTGGCTTATTTCACTTAGCATAATGTCCTCACAGTTCACCCGTGTTGTAGCATGTATCTTCTGCACCATTATGTGCATCTACCCATGTTAGTCAGTTGTGTGTCAGTGTTACAAAACACTGGAGAAAACAGTTCTAGTCAAAGGTGATGTTTATTTTGACTCCTGGGTCTAGAGATTTTAGTCCATGCCATGGCCCCTCTTCTTTGCAGTGCGTTGGTGCAGTGTGTGAGGGTAGGAATCTGTGGTGATGGAGGTCTGCTTCCTGAAGGGTGGCAAAGACAGAGAGGAAAGGGCAGGGTCCCAACATCTCTTTCAAAGACAAGCCCTCAATGACCTAACTTCCCTCAGTAGGTCCTGCCTCCTTCCAAGTTCCGTCACCTCTCAGAAGTGCCATTGATTGTGAAGAACCAGCCTGCCTCCATCTTAGGTTTAAAAGCCATCTTAGACTAAAGACAAACTAGGTTTATTCCTGTTTATGATTAAACCTCTGTTTCTCAAGGACTTGGCTATGCCCCACCTGTAACCTTAACCTCAAATGGTTCTGTACTGCCTGTTCCAGGAATGGCAATCATGTCTTTGTTTCAAAAAGTTGTTTAGAACCATCTTGCGACGCTACTTTTGTTTCAAAAGGTTATGAGGCAACCCATGAATACCTTGTTATGACTACCTGTTGACTCTCTTCTTATGCCTACCTTGCAACCATATCTTTGTTTCAGGAGGGACTAATGTGTTATGCTTATGTTCTTCTCCTGTAACGCCACCTATTTTGCCCACCAAATCCCTCACATCCAATGCTGACCACTAGAACCCCTCCTTGGGGGGAGGCAGCCTGTGTACACGAATAAAGAGCTTGCTATTAAGCAAGTGATTACACTTGCTTGCTTTAATTAATTAGGCCATGATGATTTGGCTTGGTGGTTTTTCTCCTCCCATTTTTGGGATTAGTGGTTGGTAACCAAGTCTTTAATATGTGGGTCTTTTGTGGGGGGAATTTTCAGGTCCAAACTATAGCAGCCATATGTCATTTCTCCATTATTTTGTTAATGCTTCCACTTTTTAACTATTATAGCTAAAGGGACCATGCATGAACCTGGGTGTGGCTCCAATCCCCGCCCCCCATGGCCATGGAAGATTGTCACTGGATTCTAGTCCTGGAGTTGGCCACTCATTCACTATTTGACCTTGGCCAAGGCACATAACTTTGTGTGCATTGGTTTTGTCGTAGTAGAAGTGAGTTGATAACTCAAGTACCGCCCTAGGAGCCACATGTGACCATCTTACTCTTGACATGAAGATGACTGAATTTTGCATTGTATCTTATTTTAATTAATTAGCATTTGATTGCAAAGAGCCACATATGGTGGCCGGTGTCTACCTCACAACACTGTGTGACTGTATAGAATGAGGATGAGATCTGCGGAAATTCAGTAGACAGGAAGAACTCAGCCAGCCAGTGTCTGGCACATAATATGCACTCAATAAACGCTTGCTGTTATTAGGCATTCTGTGTCTCGCTTTCCAGCCCACTACACCTGATGGCCCTCAACAACGCCCCATACTAGCTGTCCTGAGTCACCTGGGGGAGGGAGGGAAGGTGTTATCGCTGTGGTGCGTGTCAGTAATGAGCCTTGCACTGGATGTTTCTGGTCTGCTACTTTCCCTGGAGGGTCATGTGAGCCAGAGTGGTATGTGGCCTGCTTTGCAAGTGATTAACATGGTGTAAGCAATCTGCATAGAGAGAAAAAACCCTCCGTTGGTATTCCATTATTCTATTAGAGTTTCAGAGCTGGGATTAAGTGGACATGATTTCTTCCTATGGGCCATTAATTTTGTTTTATTGCTGGTCTGATGGCCATTACCCTTTTTTGCCAATGCATTCCCCCATTAGGTTTGTACAATTAACAAAATATGTGCTGTTAGGGCTTTGATAGGAAGAGTGGGATGGAAATAAAGGGAAGGGTGCAGCTGCCACAGAAGGGGGGTGAATAGGAGAGTCTAGAACTAAGGGTAGAGCCTCAGGAGTGGGGTGGAGTGGGAGTAAGTGTCTTGAGCAGCCTCGGGCCATCGGCATTCCTGGAAAGCTTCAGAAAGGCCTTCTTGGCTCACTCCCTATAGCAAAAGAGTAGAGGAAGCGAGAGAGTAGAGCACTCACTGGGTCCTGGTGGAGTACTTCCTCGCTTCTAGATGTCCTCCTTTAGCTTTTAGTTGGCTCCAGCAGAGATGAGAACATACTGTGCTATCCTACCGGTCCCGCTCTGTCACCTTGAACCTGAAACTTCTCCTCAGGCAGCAGGAGTTAGTCTTCAAATACCTGGCCCCATGACAAAAGAGACTTCTGGTGTCACCTGCTTTCTTCTTAGGCAGCAAACAGGAGGACATGTGCCCAGTAAGATTTCAGGGACGACTGATCTCTAATGCCATTCAGTGGACGCGTAGGCTCGGCATGGCTAAATCATTTTTATTTTTTTTGGAGCAAATTTGTAAATGAGCATTTTTAAACTTGAAATTTCCCAAGTGTTTCAGTGTTGTCAGAATTTAGAAAAACAATGGTGTTAGAAATATTCTTAAGATGAGCCACTCTGCCGATGCAAATAATTCCAATCAGACCAGATTAGACCAAATCAAAGACGCCCTCATTTAATAAATGCAGCACTCTGGGGTGGCAGAGCATGGCGAGGGAGAGAAAGAGAGACAGAGAGGGGCCATGCAAAACCCAAGACCATGTGTTCCTGTGCAAGCCTAAATAGCCTGTGGGGGAGGTCCTGACGCCATCTGGGGAGGGGTCAACACTTGGCAGGCTTTTCTGGAGGTGGAGTCTGGACCAAGGCAACTCCCAGGCCAGAGGCTGGGGTAACACTTCAAACCAAATATCCCAGGGGAGGGGACTTAGGATGGATGCCAGGGACTGGGGTGATGCTTCCAATCAAACGGATACTGAGTCTTGGAATGGTTGAGTGAATGTGTTCTTACTTGTGTTTCAAAAAACTCTCCATAAATGGAGAGGGGATGGATGGGCAAGATCAGGGTGAGTCTGGACCCAGAAGGCCAACTGGGAGTCTGCAGAAGGAATGTAAGACACAGGATGAGCAGGGGAGCTGAGCTAACTGATGGAGATAGCAGGCCCTGGGTCTTGTTGTATTTGCACTGAGGAGGATGTCAGGCTAACTTGCCCTGTGAGCAGGCCTTCCACCCTGCAAAGGCCAGCTGGTCTGTGAGCTCACATGACTCAGTATAGGTGGGTCTTCTCTCTGGGCTCAGAGAGCAAATCACAGGCTTCCACCCAGTGTTCAGGAGTCAGAGAATCTCTGATTCCTTCTTCTTTATAGCTTAGTAATTAGGGTTAGGCTACCAGTGCTAAGATTCCATACACACATACAAGTACAGTATCAAGATTAGAGGGAGTCGGGAATGTGGTCCAGGGACTAATGTAGGTCCTTTGCCACTCGGTGCTCAACCTGCCTGTGACCCAAAGAGCCAAGAATATGGTATAGAAGTAGAATCTAAGACTACTTAGCCTTAGAGGAAAATTATCCAGTATCCTCTGTGTCAATGAGTAAGACTTTCAAGCCCTGTATATTTGGTTCTAAGTAATGATATGTTTGTTCACTCAGCTACCACGTCATGTGGAACCTGCTGGACAGGAGTTCCAGTGCCTGAATGGCAGTCTCATAGGGCAAATATAAGCAATGACAGAATATCATCTATGACAGGTGGAGCAGTGTGGGGACTCTGGCGTTATAGCAGTGGGACACAGGACTGTGCCACCTAAAGTCACTGAAGTCTCTTAATAGGGATCTCCACGAATGCCTTGTCCAGCTAAGGTTTTCACTTGTTTCCGTTTCGGAAGGTTTGCTCATGTGCCTATAGGAGCTTTTCAGAAAAGAGGAGCCTCCAGGGAAACTGAAAGTTCTGGGCAGTTCATGAACACAGAACCCCAGTCTTCTCCATTTGCCTGTCTTTCTCCCACTGAGTTGCTTCCAGTCCCTTTTAGACATTGAATAGCATCAATAATCCTATTAAGTTACTAATATTGTCCAAGCTGTTCAATCAATATGGTGCATGCATTTTCTCATTTGTTGTTTTCAGTGTCCTCTTCTTTGTAGAGAGGTGAAGATTGGGAATGAGAGAGGCTGAGATGAAAACATTAATGGGCCCCAGCTTGAACCTCACATGTCTGACTCCAGCGTCTTTAATCTTAGCCACAATTGCACCCTGAGACCCTTTAGGAAGAGACTTAGCACTTCCCCTGGAAATTAATCAGGACCTTCATATATAGATGGTGGAAGAATTTTGTTTTAAGCATTTAACTATCGGTTTCTAACGGGGAAATTGAGGCATAAAGTGGTTAAGGGTCCTTCTCCAACATCAAACAGTAAGATAATTGCATAGTCAGCATGACTCTACACGTCTGGCTTGGACTACTCTTGTCAGTCTGTATTAGTCCATTGTTTAAGGCAACACCATCTCCTTCATCCTTTTATCTTACCTGGTGTGGCTCACGGATGGCTGCACAGCTAAGGATGCAAAGTCAAGTTCTGGAAGTACTTCCAGGGGATGCTTTCTTCTTTCCTTCACCTTATATCTTTTCCAAACAAGCATGCACATCCAGCAACTCCCTTTTGTTTATTATTTCACAGATTCCTTCATGTCTATGAATGTGAGTGGTTCGAGCCTTTGGAAGGCTCGAACACATCATGCACATGAGTGCAGGCGTGGTGGTTCTCCCTTGGTGCATGGTAAGGAGTGAAAAATAAAGACAGCATGGGGAAATTGCATATGCGTGTGTGCATGCATGTGTGTGTATGTGTGGGGAGAGAGAGAGAGAGAGGTGTCAGAGACAGGAGAGAGGACAGAGATGGAGACAGAGAGACACACAGAGAGAAACAGAAACAGAAATGAAGACACACAGAGAGACAGACACAGGTGGAGATACCAAGATGGAGACAAAGACAGACAGGTGAAGACATGATGGACAGAGTGTATGTTCCTTACATCCCTAACACAGATGCAATCTCCAGTTGGTAACCACTTGCAAATGAGCATTTAGTTTCCTCCAAGGGATTCTCATTGGGGAAACAAAACAACTCTTAAGAGTAGGCTACACACCCAGCAGTGAATGGCCAACAGAAAACAAACTTAATGGCATTTTTGGAGGTTCCTTGTCTCATAATGTTCTATCAGGGTTTTCTTTTCTTCCATTTTAAAATTTTTTTATCTTATTTCTTATTTTTATTTTATTTATTTATTTATTTTTTAAAATCGGTTTCTTCTCTCTTTTTATTCCACAGGTCCTTTGCATCTATATTATGGCTTCCAGTTTAGTGTTTTTTAATGGGATTCCTGAGTGTGTGAATGAATGGGTTTCTTCATTTATATCTGTTTCTTATGCGTTTTCTTGCACTCTCTTCCTTTTGTTTGTTTGTCCTTTTCCAATATGTCACCATTTGTTTTATGTAATTATATTATATTATATTTTATTAATATCCCTAGACACCTGTTCATTTTCTAATCAGAGACAGAAAGGAGGTGGACCTGGATGGGCGGGGAGATTGAGAGGAACTGGGAAGAGTAGAGGGAGGAGAAACCATAATTAGGATATATTACATAATTTTTAAAAATCTATTTCAATGAGGTGAAGAGAAAAGAAACAAGTAGAGTAGAAAAAAAGGAGGGACAGAAAGTTAGAGAGAGAAAGACAGAGACAGAGAGATAGATGAAGAGAGAGACAGACATTTGAAGACAAAGAAACAGAGATGGCATACAGATGGAAATCCAGAGACGAGGGGAAAAGGGAGAGAATGTGACTTGACATAGTTGTATTAATTCTTTGAGAATTCAATGCCCTGTATTTTGATCATATTCACCCCTCAACTCCTCTCATATCTGCCCTCTCTACCTTCACCATGCTACACACTGCTCTTTTCTTCCATGGAGTCCAGTTTGTGTTACCCTACTCTTGGGGGTGAGGCCTGCCCTGGAGTGTGGTCAGGCTTCCAAGGGTTGCATCATTAAACAAAGGTGACTTTTCTCCCAGAAGCTATCAAATGCCAACAACAGTTCCTCAGGTGGGGGTGGATTTTAGCCCATCCCCCGCCCCCGCCCCATCCCATGCTTGAATTTGGCCTTGCGCTTGCTGTCACAACTACTGAGAGTTAATATGTGCAGCTGACTGTTGGAAGAGGATATGATCTGGATGATACTTAGTGGCCCCACTGAAGGGATGACCCTCAACTCTGATATCTGCTCTGCTTCTGTAGGTTGAATTGCATTATGAGATGATAGTGAAAGATGGCACAATTAATATTTTATCAAAATATGAATTATGAGGGATTTTATGATAGTTCAGAGGTTAAGAACACTGTGTGTATAGCCATGAAGACCTAAGTTCAGATCCTGGCACTCAAATAACTAACTGGGTATGATCTTGCACAAGCCTGGAACCCCAGTGCTGTGGGGTGGGGGTGGAGAGAGGGAGATGCTGGGTCTTGCTGACTACCAGTCTAGTCAAAACCATGAGCCCTAGGTTCAGTGAGAAACTTTGCTTTAAAGGAATAAGGTTCAGAATGATAGGTCAGCTACCTGAAGTCCTCCTCTGGCTACTGGATTTGTGCATACCTGCAAACATGCACACATGTGCTGTACCACATAGATACATGCTCACAGAAGTTAAAAATGCTGCTTTTGAAACACACACACTCTCTCTCTCTCTCTCTCTCTCTCTCTCAAATGTGTGTGAGTTTTCTTTTGCTAATGGACGAAAGCCAAATCTGGGACACCGTTCCTTGGCACAGCTTTCATCTAGTACAGGAGGCTCCTCCAGTACGATCAGTCTCAGTCACTATTTGGAGTGGAGCCTTATTCATTTCTGAATGTTTCTCATTATTAGGGAATCCCTTGTTATGTGAAGACTAGCTC
>LOJH01028005.1:0-17880 GCA_001685095.1 Ellobius talpinus
ATGGGCCAGACA
Source organism: Ellobius talpinus (assembly GCA_001685095.1). Lineage (NCBI taxonomy): Eukaryota > Metazoa > Chordata > Mammalia > Rodentia > Cricetidae > Ellobius > Ellobius talpinus. Next base: position 13 of record LOJH01028005.1, read on the forward strand.
GTGCTTAAATGAATACAATTTGTGTGTTGTTATTTCGGGTTTAAAGCTAGCTGTGCTGGAGCTGGGCAGGACGAAAAGCAGGCCTGCTCTCCCCTAATCACTACAAAAGCTTTTTCTTTTCTCTTTCTTTCTTCTTTCTTTCTTTCTTCCTTTCTTTCCTTCCTTCATGTTCTTTTCATCTATTTTTTTTCTTTTGTTCGATCTTACCTAAAATTTGTTTTATAACCAAGGATGACATAGAATTTGCAATCCTCCTTCCTTTATTTCCTAAGTGGTGTTATGGTTGAATATACCACCATCCTGACTTTAATATGATGCTGGGATCAAACTCAGGACTTCATGAATGGTGGACATTCTATAGTACCACAACCACAGGCAAGTTCATAATAATTATTACCTGACTGTTTAGCTAACCTTAAAACTGGAATATTGTCTACACTCCTTCTAGAGATCCCATAGTTTGCATTGTCCTGCTGATAAAAAGTTATTTTTCATTATCAATATACCTGCCATTTTTATTGCTCACTATTACTCTTTTTATATTTTGTCTTTCCTCTTAATATTCCATGGTTCCATTACAATGTGTGCTGTTTTATAGGTATAGATATAGATATAATTTTCTTACTCTGTGTTCAATAAAACTCAGTTGTTTTAATCTGAAGACTACTTATACTTGATAAAATTCTCTGTAGTATAGGTCTTTTCTCATCTTCTAAATAATAAAAGATAATAAAATATTTATCATATTATTATATGATATAATAGATAATAAAATATAGTGCCTGTAATTCTAGTTATTTAAAAAATATTTATTTATTACATATAGAGTGTTCTGCCTTCATGACAGGAGGTATCAGATATCATTATAGATGATAGTGAGCCACCATATGGTTGCTGGTAATTGAACTCTGCACCTCTGAAAGAACAGCTAGTGCTCTTAACCTGTGAGCCATCTCTCCAGCCCTTAATTCTAGTTTTATACCTCCAAATAACATTTCATCCTTTAAAATATTACATATACATTCTAGAAAAGCTCTCTAGTGCTAATTTCCAATCTCAGTGTTCTTTAACTGTTTCTGTTTATACATATAGGTCCATTCTTACATTACATCTTTATGAATAATATCTTCCTTTAACATTGACTAGAAAATAAGAGAAAGCTGCTTTAATATGGCTCTGGAGCTTGTTTTTATTGTCTGAATTTGATGGATTTCTGTTATTTAATTTTATTTCCTTTTATAGAATAACTTTGTTAGGATTTCCCACTTTGCTTCCTCTTATGTTTCCCTTTGCTCAAGAGTTTTCTAGTTGTTGGGTTTGAAACACCCCATATGTAAGCTCCCAAGTCTGCTGTAACAGCACTGATGTTATATAGCCATTTTGGATACCTGAATTTTGACACAATGGAGTATCATAGCTTACCGAGTCTTAGTGGAACAGAGTTTGAATAGGTGACGCTAAAAGAAATCAACTCTTCTAACTTCTGGGCAAATTGCTGCAACAAAGTATTGTGGCAGCTAGTGAGGGCCTGCTATGTTTGTATTTTAGCCTTATTTTACCATCTAAGAATAACCTTATAGTTCTGATGTTAACATGAGATTCATACCTGCTTCTTTGTGTGTGCACACGCTCATTAGTCTATAAACCAATGCATTCATTTATTTCACTGGATATAGGGGAAGTGGTAAACTGTGGCGATCAGAAGACACCGTGCTGAAGTTGGTACTTTTACCTACAAACCCAGGTCTTCAGACTTAGTGGCAACCTTATATACCCACAAAGTCATTATTCTGGCTCAAGTCCATCTGTTTCAACTATATTAATTATTTCCGGTTCCTGTTGGGTTGAAGACAGGTAGATTCCCAATTTTCAGTCATTTCATGCTACATTCTTCTTGGTTTTGATGAGATACATGTGAGTTGAAGCAAATGCCAGTAAGCTCAGGATGTTGTCATTCTTTTTGTTTTCTAAATTGCTTATGATTTGTGTGTTTATATCTATAAATAACTCTGTTACTTTCTATATCAACACACCTACTAGATTGCCCCCAATCTGCCTACTCATGTAGCAATCTGTTGACTTGTACTTGATACTTTCTGAATGGCTAGATTATTTAGTAATATTCTAGATTTACATTTGGCCTATGACTCCCAACAGAGAAAGACATTTGTGCATGGATACACACACACTCATACCTGACAATGAGAGAGAATAACTGTGAACACATAAGAACAGCTGAGATGGATGTTAACTGTAGGCTGTTTTGTTGGTAGTTGGTTTTTTGCTGCTTCTGTTTTTTTCTTTGTGATTTTCTTTTTTTCTATATGGAAATGTGTATCTCCAAAAATAGCATTTCATTTAGTCAGATGCAGTACCTGGAAGAGGATCCATGAGAATGTAGCTGATGACTGGAATTAAAAAGCATTTAAACTGTTATTTTTCCTTACTGAGCTGGTCAGCTTTCAAAGGTAGAGACTATAGATTGTGCATACATGTTTACAGTTCAAGGAAGGAGCATGGCATATCCGTTGGTCTTGAAGAAATTTAAATAGAAATCCCAAACTACCTGAAGCTTTGTGTTAAAAAAATCAAGCAGAATTTCCAAGTGGAAAATGTATGCCTGGTGGAACCTTAGTAGAAAGGCTGAAGTTTACTAGGAAAACTATGAACAAATGTTTGGGGAACGTCTTATCCAAGGCTTTAGATTTTTAGCATGATCTGAGGGGTCCAGGCATATATTTTAGATTTAAAAAAGCATAGTAATGTCTGCTTTTCCCAGGTCTACTGAAATTGCTCTGACCACAAGTTAGAATAAGAACCATCTGTTAATGTGTTTCTATGTTCAGGACTTGCTATTTTTCTTTTATGCTTTTTGTTTTCTATCAACTCCTGTGTATTTATCTTGCCTCTTTCAATTAGTTTTAATCACAGATTAATTGTTCGTTTCTTTTTCATCTTAAGCAAAAGTTCACTGTCTGGATTCATCTTCTTACCCTGATGGAAGGAATTCTGGACACTGATATGTTTGAAAATCGGGAATAAATTTGTTGCAAAAATCCACATACATGTTTTATGTGGATGTACTTTCTCAACTTCTTTGGGAAAATACCAAGAAGCAAAGATGCTGGGCCATATAAATAGAATTAGTTTTACCTTTGTAAAGAAACCTTCAAATATTCTTCAAATTTGACTGTACCTTTTTGTATTTAAAAAACTCATCAATGAAAATTGCTCCTGGTCCACATTTACTAATGTTCTTTTCTAAGTTATGGAGATACCACTTTATTCCTATCTCATAGAGTATTTCCATTATTATAATATGGATTATATTTTAATAATTATTTTGAATTCAATATTTACATAATCATATACTTTCATAGCTTAACCTATTTATATGACAAATTTTACCGATTAACTTTCTAATGTTGAGCCAACTTTACATCCTTGGAATTTGTTCCATGTGGTCATGTTGTATATTTTCTAGCATACTGTTAGATTAGAGTTCACTTTTCTAACATTCATTCAGTATTTTTGCATCTATATTCAATTTTTTTGCTTCTATATCCTTTTCTGTAATGTGTTACCTTTTGTTTCAGAACAACATTAAGTTCATGTAATAACTTAGAAAGCATTCCTTGTATATATTCTAGGAGAAATTAGTAAATGTTATCTCAATTTTTTCCTTAAATATTTGGCAGGATACACAAGTTAATCTATTTAAGCTGTGAATTTTTAGGCAAATGTAAATCAAAGATCATAAGAAAAATTAGTGTTAATATTTTTGCTCTCCTATTTTTTGATGGGAGTCACAAGAAACATTTCATTTTAACTTTCTTAACCATATGTTCACACTTTGAAACACAGTTATATTGTCCTGCTTACCACTTTTACCTAATTCGGACAATACATGATCCTTGATGAGGCAGGACTAATAGTTTTTTATTGAAATACTTAAAGTCCTTAGCTAGATGCATCACCAGTGAGTCATCTAACACATAAAGTAATCTTGGGTTTGTTTCATTCATGCATTAGGAAGTGCTATTGGATCCCATGGCCTTAGTGGAGCTTATGCTAAAAATGTGTTGCTGCTCATTGAAGCCATGAAGTGTATAGATTGTTCTAAACACATTCACAAATACCTCTAGTTACATGCATATAATAATGTGTTTAACAGTAGTTCCTGCATTGTTTCTAGGCTCCAAGAAGTTGGTATTTTCTACATATATTTTTATTACTTTTTAATTTTTGAGACTATATTATGATTCTATAATATCCCCTTTCTTTTTCATCCCCAAACACTCACATATATTCCTCCATGCTTTCATGCTTTCTTTCAAATCTATGGCACCTCTTTAATTAATTTTTATATGCATACATTTGTTATTGCATGTATATTTAAACATGCATATACATTCATGCATATACATACATGCACACATGTATATGTATATATTCCTTAATGTATATATATTCCTTAATATATAATATATATATACATATATATTCCTTAATATAACCTGATCAGTTTGTATAATTATTCTTACATATATTTTCAAGGCTAACTTTTTGGTACTGTAACGAATCGTCATGCTCTTGCTTGGGGAAGACTATTTCTCCAATTCTCAACATTCCCTGGGTGGATTTCCTTAAGTAGGGTTAAGGCCACTTACTATTTTTTTGAGGGATATGCTTGCTGGCTTTCCCAGAGTTCTGGCTTGAGAACTTTCATTTGGTTACTGGTATCAGTTTACCATAGTGTTCAACATAACTGAGCTACATAGGTCAAATACTGACTGTAGTTGCTCCATAGAACTGTGCAACACAAATTAAATACTGGTTTAATTCAAATTCACTTCAAGAACTTTAACTCTCTAGCACAGTTGAAATGTTGCTCCAATCGATAGGAAGAATACGAAGAAGCTATTGGCCTTTTCCACAAAAAGAAATCATGCTCTGTGTTTGGACTTTCCAGTTGAACTTAGCTACCATTGACATTTATTAATAAAAAAATTGAATGGGATATAAAATAACACCTATGAAACATTCTTTGCCAAAGAGTAGACAGTATTTACTAAATCATAATGAACCAGCATTGAAAACAGTGATTTCTAGTACTTTCTTCTATAAAATGATAACAGCATTCCTTACCAGAAAGGGGGATCATAGGCATTAAAGAAGAGGAAACAATTTTCTTACCAAAGCATTTCCATAGAAAATATATGTAATGAATTATATCTATTAGGAAAAGTGGTTATGAGGAGAGGTTAGACTATCAAACAGCATTATTTTTGAAAAGTGAGGCAGTCAAATTGATGAATGCCTAGGGCATTAGTACAGTGTAGCTCTGCATTCCCATGACGATGTTCAGGTCATGAGGGCTCTGAGGTCATGAACACTTGTATCCACTGAAGGATTCAAGATTTGAATATACTACTGGGACATGGGGAACCTGATGGGAAGAAATAGGTCAATAAAAGCATGTCCTTGGACACTACATCTTGCCTTGACTCCCTCCTGCTGACCAGGATGTGAGCTAATCTGCAACAACCTTCCCACAATGACAGATTTTAAAATCATCAATTAGTTTCCCTTAAATTGTTTTAGTTGTTTACTTGGTCATGACCATAATAAAACTAATCCAGATGGCAATATGGGGCATCGGGCAAGGAGAAGACACATGGTTAAGACATTAGATTGACAAGAGCCTGTTTGGCAAGTCTAGGTACAGAGTGCAGAGATGGTCTCACTCATGCCAAAAAAGTAACTGCCCTGGTCTGGTGGGAAGAATCTAAAGGCCTGCTCTGCTCAGTGCTTTAGGTACTAAACAGCAGAGATGAGCTCACACACAAGGTGCCGTTATGGTGAGCAGGTATATGGAGGGGTATAAGAGGGAGAGAAAGTCAGAGATGTTCATATCCTGCAGAGATAGGCAGATCTGTAGAGGCAAAGATAGTGGGGAAACAGCTGATATGGGAGTCTTGCTTTCCATCTGGAGCCATGGGCGATATCTAGTCCAGAGCTGCTGCCAAATGGCCACGTCTGGGTCCGTGGTCCTGTCGGTCTGGGTCTGTGGCCCTGTTGTCTGATTACATGGCTCCTTTTACCAACAAAGACTGTGAGGAAATCCAGTTGCCCAAAAACCATGCTGCCATAGGGGCCAACCAGATCTGAGTTTCCTGCAGTGCCACTTCGGGCCATGAGAGCATCCAGACCAGGCTGATGCAAAGGCCGATATCTGGACATATCTGAGTCTGAGGTCCTATTGCAGGCAGGGTCTGTGTTGATGTCCATTGCCTGTGTCAACACCAAGACAGATGTCTGGGCTATGGGCTGCCACCTGTAGCCATGTTGGTGACCAAGGACATTATTACAGCAAGGTCAATGCTGATCTGTGTGGACTGCACTGATACCTGTGGTCAGGGTACCAAATGGCTTGAGCTGCTTCCAGGGGCTCTGTTTTAGCCTGTGGCCCTACTGCAGGCAGGGTCTGAGTGATATTTGTGGCTCCTGGTACTATTGTGGGCCACGAAAATGTGTGATGTGTGGGCTGCCACCTTGAGTCACTTTGTATCTAAGAACCACCTTCCAGTTGGGCAATCTCGATCTGAGAGGCTTGCACAGTCATCTCAAGGCATGGTGACATCTCAGCTGAGAAGCTATTGAGGACTTATCTGGGTCTGTAGTCCTACCAAAGATGGGGTCTATGTTGATATCAATGGCCCACATTCCCACCAAAGGCTACACAGATGCGAGCTTCCTAGTTGCAACCTGAGCCCACGTTGGGGACCAAAGGGACATGCAATTGCTGGGGTATGGAGTCATCTGTGCCTAGATCTTGTCTGGGTTCATGGCCTCACTGTCGCCAGGGTCCAAGTTTGTGTCCATGGCACATGTCACTACCAAAGGCAGTGCAGATGCTCAGTGTCTAGGCCCACACCTGATGCTATGCTGTTGCCCGAGTATCATGCTTCCATCAAGACGAAGCAGATCCGAATGTCCTGCACTGCTGCCTGGAACCATGTTGAGGTTTGTGCAAGGGGCTCTATCTTCCCCACCTAGAGTCTGTGTTAAGGTCTTGGCTCCTGCTGCCATCAGGAGTCATACAGCTGCTCAGGGTCTCTGCCACCACATGGGAACATGTTGAAGTCCAGCAACCATGCTGCTGTTGAGCCCGTGACCATCTGAGAGGCCTATGCAGCCACCTGGGGCCATGGTGACATCCTGGCCCATGCTGCTGCTGATGGCCATGTCTGAGTCCATAGTCCTGCAGCAGATGGGATCTGTGTGTACATCTGCTATTGGCTATTGTATTACCACAGGGCCCCATGTGAGTCATGTGTTGAAGCACAAGGGTCTTCCTTGTTGGCATACAAAAGAGTTCCACAATAGCCCAGAGTGGACTATGACAAAGGTTAATTTATTTTGGGATAAACTCACAGAAAGGGTAGCAATTTACAGTCCTCTGCATGTACTGGGAACTGGAAGAGCATGCAGCAGCCAAGAGGTCCATGCACACTTTTCATCTGCACTTATAGTATATTAGACCACGTTCAAAGTGGGCTGTTATTTTAAAAGCTAATGGCTGAAAGAGTCCCACAGAACCTCTACTTTTTGTCTAAATAAGAGAGTTCTAAGCCTAATACAAAACTATATACAATAAGAACAAATATCAAGTATTTTCTAGGAAAAAGAAGAGGCAAAAACAAGCATAAACTTAGCTATCTTTTCTTCTCTAGGCGTATGGTTGTCCAAAGTCTCTTGACTTTTTGAAGATGTGTATTTTCCTGCAAAGACAGGAACAGAAACCTGCCACAAACCTTTATGAGGTTTCCTTGCAACCTGTAGGATTGTTATCTTTGTGGATGAGCTGTCATTTCTCTTTACCAAGATGTTTCTTCCTTTTCAAATCAAATCTTTATTAATTTTAATGGTATTCATAGCTTTTCTTCTTCTGTGGAAACTAAAGTGAAAACTCTTCCCCAATGTCTTCTGCTTTCATTCTGAGGTCAACACATCCTTGAAATATACCAATCTAATTTAGATTTAATTCAGAGGTTTTTCCTAGTATCCAATGTTTCTCTGCTGCCATTGTTCCTTTCTCATTAGCATTAAGAAAATTTAAGTTTAATAGAGCATTATACAATCTGTTTCTGGGGATATTTTTCATCCTTTTCTGTTTGTTTAACATATCCTTTATAGTTTGATTTGATCTTTATATAACTACATGGCCCGTAGGGTTGTGTGGTATACCTGTACTATGCTTTATATTATAATAAACAATAAAGGTTTCATTTTCTTAGAGACATATGCTGGACCATTATCTGTATTTATTTGTGCAGGTATACCCATGATAGTCATAACTTCTAGTAAATGAGTGTTACCAAATCAGCCTTCTCCAAACTCAAAGCAGTTGCCCCTTGGAAATCTGAATAAATATCAATGGTGTGGTGTACATATTTTAATTTTCCAAATTGTATGAAGTGGAACACATCCATCTGCCTGATTTCATTCCTTTGAATACCCTTTGGGTTACTTTCTACAGATAGTGGTGTTGGTTATATAAAATCATCTCCTTATAATCTCCTTAGCTTGTTTCTATGTAATAGAAAAGTCATTTTTTAACATGCTATTAACATGATTTTTAAGAAGAATTCTGAGGCCTTTAGAACATTTCCAATCCATAATCTATCAATTTCTGCATTACCTTGTGCTAGAGGACCTAGCAGACCCATATGGGATCAGATGTGTGTTGTATATATGGGACAAAACCTACTCTTGATTATATCTTGAACTTGCAAAAATAATGAAATCAATTTTGTATCATCTGGTATAAATTCAGTGGTTTAAATAAACAAAACAACTCTTTCTGAATATTGCAAATCAGTAACTATATTGAAAGGTTCTTTAAAATCCCTTAATATCATGAGAATAGCATATAATTCTGGCTTTTGGACAGAATCATAAGGGCTTTGTTGCACTTTACTTAAATCTTCTGATTTGTAACCTGTCTTTCTTGATTTATTTGCATTAGTATAGGATGTAGAGGATCCCATTTTTGGTATGTCACATACAATGTGAGGAATTATCCAATTAGCTCTCTTTATAAGGTTAATTTTATCACATTTGGGATAGTTGTTATTAATCTCTCCAAAAAAATTAGTACAAGCTCTCTGCCAGGGTTTATTGTTTTCCCATAATGTTTCAATTTCATCATTAGTAAAAGGTACTATGATTTCTGCTGGATCTATACTGCTAATTGGCTAAGTCTCAATTTTCCTTTTATAATTAATTCACAGACCTTTTCCACATAAGACTTTAATTTTTTACTTGGATTATGTGGAAAAAATCCATTCTAAGATAGTATCTTCCCCCTGCATTAAAATTCCAGTAGGGGACTATTTCCAGGGTAGTATGACCAGAATGCACTTAAGATTTGAACCCACATGATCCACATGTGCCTCCTGTAATTTCTCTTCAATCAAAGTAAATTCTTTTGTAGCTTCAGCTGTTAATTCCCTGGGACTATTTAAGTCTTTAGTTTTGTTTAAGTGAATTATTAGATCAGATGTTATTCCAGAAATGTGCCATAGATTGGAAATGTCTTCTAGCAATCTTTGTAAATCATTAAGAGTCTGCAATCCATCTCTCCTAATTTATGCTTTTTGTGTTCTAATTTTCTGTAGACCTATTTTAGAACCTAAATAATTGATAGAATCTCTTCTTTGTATTTTTCAGGAGCAATTTGTAATCCCCAACTAGGCAAAACTTTTTTTACGTCTTCAAGCATTTTTTTAAAGTAGCTATATTTGAATCAGATAGCAAAATGTCATCCATGTAATGGGCAAACTATAGATTTCAGGAAATTGTTTATGTATTATTTCCAATGGCTGACTTACTGGCCCAGGGGCACCACTCTGTCTCACCTAAGAATTGACCTCATTCATCATTGGCCCTGGGATAACAGATCCCAATGATCCCTACACATGGAAACTTCCCCCTTTCATAATGCAAGAGCTGGTCTACCACACTTGGTAAAGATAACCCAACACAAGTGTGGTAGAATTGTCCCTACCCTTCCTCACCTGAAAGGAGTAGTTCCAGAAGCCTGGACTGGTAGACTCAGCAGCCACCCAGGTAAACATCCAGGGCTTTGATTTGGCACACCCCAACATCTACTCCATCCATGACCTGCTGATATGCAAGAAGGGACTGGTCCTGCAGAACCATGACATTGCGGTCTGCATTACTGGGGCAACAGTGGGTTGTTGGGTGAGTTTCTGTGGGAATCCAGTATTGATGAAGTGCCGGAGGCCAGAGGCCTTCAACCTGACCGACAACACATACAATGAACATTTGCAAGGAAAGATGATTGTACAAAAGTGTCTACTGTGTGATAGACAGCAGCTCCCAAAGGTACTAAGATGAATGAAGAGAAGATGGAGAGGCAAAGACAGAGGAGCAAAATATTTTTTGCTTGTTGTTTTTGTTTTGTTTTGTCTTGCTTTATTTTGTTTGCTTTTTTGTTAGCTTGTTTGTTTTTATTTGAAATTGACATTCTTATTTGCATTTTTATTTTTTATTTTAAACTTATTTTTTGCCTTTATCTTATTTTTATTATTTCTTCTTTTTGTTTACCTTTAGTGGAACACTACAAGGGTGAGCAGTGAATGTGAAGGGACTGGAAGATGGATGGGACTGAGGTGCACACTGTGAAATTCCAAAAGTACTAATAGGTAACAAAAATAAAATATGAAGACATTAGGTAGAAGTTTCTAAGATTTCCAGGATATCATTTGACCAGAGACAAGGAGCAGGCATACAACTCTCTTTGGTTGTCCCTGTTTTCTTAGAAAGAGACTGGTATCACTATGCTGTGGAATCGTCTTTCTGTACACCGTGAAGATGTTTCATTGTCAACCACAGATTAGGTTGACAAAGAGCTGAATGGTCAACCTGCAGGAGGTTAGGCAGCACTTCCGTGCATAGAGAAAGGAAGAGGAGATAAATCTAGGCTTTTGGACGATGCCAGAGGAGATACAGAGGAATCAGGATATACAGGAGGAGAGGTAAAATCTACGAGCCTCTTGGCAGCACATAGATTAATAGAAATGGGTTAATTTAAGTTATAAGAGCTAGTTAGAATCAAGCCTAAGCTAAGTCTGAGCTTTCTTAATTAACAATAGTTCTCTGGGCTGTTTTTTGTGAGCTGGTGACCCCTCCAAAAGTCCATCTACCTGAATATTTTGACCTCTACCCTCATGACATTATCTAATCCTCATTAATTAATCTCAAAGTCCCCTTCAGAGCACTGCAATAGGATTAAATTCTTTCCTCCTCATACCTCACAATAGAGCTTAGATTCCAACACTGAACTCTTGAAAGGCAGACACACTTGACCCATATCTCTAGACTATAGCAAATGAGATCTTTTAGTGCTACCCAGATAGATAAAAAGTCAGAAATGGGAGAAAGGAGAAATAGGGAGATGTTTTTCAGTTACTAAGTTATAAAGACAGGCTTCAAGGGCTATGGCACACCAACTCAAACAAGAATGACAGCTAAACAGACACTGTTGGTGGGGAAAGACAAGTTATGGGCAAGTTTCACATTTGGATATTCAGAAGTGACACACATTTTGGTATAGCAATTTTGAAAGAGTTAATAAACACATTATCATAGATAAGAAACAAGTTTGCATGGAAACGTTGCTGGACTGCTTCAAGAGGATGTGATGATCAATAATTTGCACTTCATCTCTCCCTTTCTCTAAGACTTCAGGCCTTGGGAAAGACTTCAACCAATTAAATGCATTGTTTCAGAAATAAAGCCAAGCCAACATTCATCTCTCCATCTGTTATGTGAAGGTACTAGCATGCCCCTCACTTGTTTTAATGGGTAATAGGTAATTCATCCTTAAAAACTCTCAAGAGGCTTGAGTGCAGGAAAGCAGACATTTCCTATGGCATTTTTTCCCCTGTGAGATGTCTTTATAGGCAGAAAGTGTCTATAAGCACCTCACCGAGGGCCATATTTTCTTTCAGGCCAGAAGACATGCTACTATTATACTTGATATTTTTCTTATTTTTTCAGTCAGTGATTCTTATGACTTCAGGAACTTAAGGAATGCACCCTGAATTTTTCTCTTCTCGTACCCGAGGTTTCCTATCAGATTTTCAGCTGCAACATTTTGATTACTTCTGTTTTCAAGCTTCATCCTCCAAATTGATTTATGGGGTAAGGATTTGCAAAGAGATAAAAGTATAATTTATAATCCTACAGAGATTAGAGTCCTGGCATGGAGTTGCTTCCTTTTATCTTGCTCAGTGTCTCAGAAGAAACTTTACAAAATATCCAGTTTCATCAGTGATGATGACACTAGATAACAGGATTGTAGGTGTTGGTTGGGTGCTCTTTTGTTGATTTGCTTCTGATGTTGGCATGTAGCTTCTAATAAAGAGGGGTTTTGTTTTTGAAGTATATGTTTCCCTTGATAACCTTTAATAAAAATGTTAAAATTAAAATATAATTATATCATTTTTCCTTCTCTTTCCTCCCTCCATTTTACTTTCTCTCAAATGCATGGCCTCTTTTTTCTTTGTTTTTATACACACAAACACACACATATGCACATACACACACACATTTCCTAAATACAGAAACACAACCCATGCACTCTGCCTTGCATGTATATGAATATGATTTCCAGGATGATTACTTGGTATTGCCTAATTACTTAGTATGCTTTTCATTGGGGAAGGCTACTTCTCCCCAGCATCCCTGCTTGGGTATATTTACATTTGGGGCCCAAGAGACTTTCCCTTTCCATGTTGGCATGTCTAATGGTGCTATTCTTTTTTAGGCAGACAGGTTGCTGAGATTTTGTGGGTGCAGCTTCCGTGACATTTTTAGGAGGTGCAAAGAGTTATAACAAAGAAAGTCATTATCACCTAAGGAGTTTTTATAAGGTTAAGATTTCATCCTTAAGCATTCTATTGGTCACTGTAATAAACAAAGTATGATATATTTTTAAATTCTCTTATTAGATTCCAATTTAATGTTCTAGCAAAATGTTCTAAGTGAATTTATTCTGAAATGAGTTGATAAGGTCAGTAACTTATACTTGGGTCCATATTGCTAAATTAAAGTCTTCTAAGAATTGTAGAGCAATGAACATCTGATAATGTAAAGAACAGAATAGGAAATATTCAAGGGAAGGCAGGTGCTTCGGAATAAGAGTAGAGTAGAAGATAGGTAATTTAAGAGGGGCCCTTTAGAATTTGACTTTTAACAAGACCATAAATTATGTGCGTGATTTTTCTGTGAAACTCTTAAAACATTTGAGAGGAAGAAGATATGTTTAATATCATCTCTAATTTTGCAGCTTTTCTTAACATTGAACCTGAAGTAGAATGATTTACCTAAGGGCCAATGGAACAGTGTAAATTTTCATGCCTAATTCCTGGATGTTTGGAATGTTTATACTATGTGACCTACTTTTATGAATGAAAAGCCTCAGGTTGGCTGAGAAATACCAGACAGTAAAGTTGACTTGCCTGCTGACACCAGTGGGCTCTGTCCAGACCCACAAAGATTCTGATAAGAAGACCAATATGCCTATCAATCTCCATTACTATTTACAACTTTGTGACTGCAGGACTACTGACCAGTGGATGGAAACTTCCATCCCAACATCTCCTTTTCCACCCCATAACTCCCCCCCACACACTGAGTCATATAAACACAATCTCCACTTCCTCAAAGAGGGCTTTCTGTCAACTGTTCTGATTAAAGGACAATTGTGACTCTAAAAAGGTGGGTCAAAAATGACCTAACATTACAGATATATTTGAATTGATGCAGATAGGTCAAGTTTTGACTATTTGAATGTGAGGCATTGTGGCTAGATCATTCTTCTCATATGTATGCTAACTGAGATTCTGATTTGTGCTGGGTTCTTTTGACTTTACCATTAAGCTTTTATATTCTAATCTAAGATTGTGCATTGGTTTTTATGTTTTCTATTGTCCCCCTTACTTCATGTCCCCATATGGAATTATTCCTGTTCCTCCACACTTTGGTATCTGCCCAATATTACATCTTCCTCAGAGGTATAACTCCCATACCTCATTGATTGTGGGTCTGCCACAACTCCTAAGGTTTCTGACAGGAGACTCACAGATGTAGCATCTGGACAATAGGTAATGAGCAAAGTTAAGGCAAGAGTTTGGCTTGAGGTGTCTCCCTGGTGAGCAATGGAGAATGCCATTTGCTTCTAATTCTCCATTGCTCGGACCCACATGAAATAAATATGAGTAAAAAAAACGCCAGAGGAGAATTCTGCTTCCTTAATAATGGCTCCCTGATGTGAGAAATCACCTTTCCTTTTCCCCTCCTGATAGAAAAGCCTTGTTAATTTATCTCTGAGGCAGAATTTAGGGTGAATACTCTTTCTTCAGCCTTGCTGTTGCATGGGAAAGAGAGGTCTCCAGAGGGCATTTTCCCTGGGAAAGGTTTTAGCTAACATGTAAAGTCTGCTGATCTTACACTTAATTTACATGCAATATAAAGGCTACTTCCTTCTGTTGCTAATTGGCATGTGGTCCATTAACACTGTGAGTCTAGGAACAACCTTACCCCTGGTCAGTCACTTAAAGAAGCATTGCCTGGGGACATGCAAATCTCCACTGGGCTCCGTAGAGTAATGAAACTGCAGGGAGAGTAACGAACTGGTGACTTGCACATACACAGTTTTAAAAATGAATTTTAATTTGGTTAAAGACCCATAATATCTCTCTTAATTTAATCTTTATTTTGTTCACTTCTCTGTAAGTTTTTTTAATAAATACTTAAATCTTGCATTTGAGAGGACACAAGCCATTTTAATTTCCCCCTTTTGCTGTATATATTACTTTATCTTGCTTTGTTAATTGTAAAAGTGAAATGCATAAAAGATACAGCATTGCATGGAAATCTTGACAGACACATGATTTTCTTTTTGAGCTTTTGGCCCTTCAAGAACAATACAATGTATTATAATGCCTCTAATCCTAAAACCACTTCAAAATAGTCCCTGAGTATAAAGGGGCCTTTAGGATTATCTCTCCCCAGGTATTTAGAGATTTTACTTGTTCAAATATAAGTATTACATTACTTGACATTTCAATTAATTTCACATTCTCCCTTCCCCACAACAATGATATTAGTGAATACTGGAGTTCGGTGGCCACATGCCTAGACTTCCATCTTGGTGTGTTTTAGAATAGGGAATTGAATAGATATGTGTGGGGAGAAGCAGAAACAGGATCAGTTTACCAGAAAACCATACACTTCCAAGAGAAGAGGCAGGCCAGATCAGGGAGAAAGTGTGGAAGTTCAAGGGTACCTGCTCATGAAGGATGTGATTTCACATCATGTAGAAGAAACAGTCATCATTTTCATAGTGAGATATGGGGAATATTTACATAGTGTAAACTGTCCTGCATGTATAAGTTGTCGTTTTACCACAAACTCAGGCGTTGCATGTTTCATTACTGTTAGGCTATCTTTAAATTGAGGTCACTGAGTAGCCTGACCTCACTTCCTGAGGATAATAAGGCTATGCCTTACTGTGGCAGTACTCATGCTTGTACCTATTTCCATGTTCCCATTCTCTGTCTTTGCCTGTCTCCCTTTCTCTGTGTCTCGTCTCTCTCTGTATACATGTGTGTGGTTGTGTTTCTCTCCAACCCTCAGAATGATGAAAGAGCATTCACAAAATTAATACACTATATAGAGATCTACAGAGGATGGAGTCTTAAAGGGAATTAAAGGCTTTTCTTTAGAACCCATAGAGTAGCTTCATTAAGAGGAAGACTAAGAAGGACATAAGGAGATAGTAGTCATGGGGATATCAGAAGGAGGGCAGAGGAGCCTCTTTGGGGAGCAGACTTTAGAGCATTTCCACTATCAGGTCCATCTGAAGAGTGTCCATATAAGTCTCCAGAACAAAGGAAAAAATCAGACTTATAAGTTTGGCCATAAGTGTAAAGTTTCACCTCATGTGATTTAGTTCAACATAATAGAGGCAGCAAAGAGCAGAGAGGCATCAGGTAGCATAAATTAAGGGCTATTGCCAGGCCCTGGGATAGACAGCTCCTTAACTCTCAGGCACAGAGAAAGGTACAGGGAGGTGTAACCTGAGTCGTAATATGGTATCTGACTTCAGATGGAGGTCCATGTTCTAACAGTTGGTCACATCTTAAAAGGGTTTATGTTGTTCATAGATGCCCTGAAGATTTCTTTCCCCCTTACCTTCCACAGTCATCCTGCATAATTTTTTGAGCTTGAAAAAGAAACCTAAGTTTTTTTGTAATTCTCCCCATAATGAGACTGGAGAGATGGTCCAGTAAATAAAAGCACTCACTGTTCTTACAGAAGATTCGGGCTCTATTGCTAGAACCAACATCAGGTGACTTATAACCATCTATAACTCAAGTTTGAAAGGATCTGATACTTTCCATAGCTTCCTACACAAAAGTGATGGACATACATACATTTTGGCAAAAATATATACATAAAATAAATTAAAAAATACTTTCTTTAAATAAAAAAAAACCTCCAATGCTGGCCGCAGTTTCTCCTCCCTCTTATCCTTCCAGTTCCTCTCCCATTCTCCCCTTTGCCCCGACATCTACTACTCCTCCATTTCTATTCAGAAAAAAAGCAGGTCTATTATGGATATCAACAAAACATGGTATATCAAGTTACAGTAAGGCTAAGAACCTCCCCTTGTATTAATATTGGGCAAGGCAACCTATTATAAGGACTAGGGTCTCAAAAGCCAGGAAAAGAGTCAGAGACAGCCCCCTGATTCCACTGTTAGGATTCCCACAGGAAGATCAAACTATACAAGTTTCACATTTATGCAGAGTGCCTTGGTCAATCCTGTGCAGGTTCCCTGGTTGTCTGTTCAGTTTCTGTGAGACCCTATGAGCTGAGGCCAGGCTAGCTAATTCTGTGGGTTTTCGTGTGATGTCCTTGAACTTTCTGGCCTTTGAATCCTTTCTCACCCTTTTCTATAGGAACAACACCTAATGTTTAATGTTAGCCTGTAGCTCTGCATCCATTTCCATCAGTTGGTAAATGAAATCTCTTTGATGACAATTGGGCTAGGCACCAGTTTGGTCACAGGAAATGGTCAGCCATCCTTGTAGATTCCTGGAAGATTACCATGCACCAGTTTTTTTTTTTAAACCTGATCCTGAAATGTTCCCCTTTCCAGTAGTCTCTTTCAGTACTTCCCTCTCCCTACGCCCCCAACCTGCCCCCAACCTGATCACTGTTGCTCCCATCCCCACCTGGCTGTAGTCCAGTCAAGAAATCTCTTCTATTTCCTCTTCCCAGGGAGATCTGGGCCTTGATCCCTTCTTGTTGCTTCATCCCTCTGGGTCTGTGGCTTGTAACACAGTTATCTCAGTTATCTTTTTTTTAAAGGTTAATATCTGCATATGAATGAGTACATACTGTGTTTGACTTTCTCAGTATTGGTTGTTGTGGAGTCTCTGTTTTGCTCAAGGTCTGTTGGCAACCAATCCATGACAACAAAGGGCAGAACGGGCGACAGAAAGCTTTGACCAATTTGCAAACACAGTGGAAATAGCCTTCTGGGAGAAAGCTTCAGTGAGACAGGTCAAATTTATTCCAGATTATAGGCAATATATAGGATTGGGGTGGTAGCTGGTTTTATGATTTTTAAAAAAATGTCAGAGCAGTCGTAAGCCCTGGCCTGTTCCGCTTGCAGCGGGGCGGGCTAGTGCAGGCAGCACAGTGAGTCCTCAGCGGCGGTGGCAGGCAGGCGCGTGGGTGGGAAACATGTGGGCAGACACATAG
>LOJH01028006.1:2656-12972 GCA_001685095.1 Ellobius talpinus
CTCTTACATCTTAATTTAACCCATCTCCATTAATCTATGCATCACCATGAGGTCCTGGCCTACCAGCAAAGTTTCAGTATGTCTGTCTCCAGCAGCGGCTTCATGACTTCTCCTTACTCCGCCCTTCTTTCTCCCAGCATTCACTTTAGTTTTCCCTGCCTAGCTTTTTCTGCCCTGCTCTGCTATAGGCTCAAAGCAGTCCTTTATTAACCAATGGTACTCACCACATACAGAAGGGAATACCACATCAGTTGGCTTTGGGTACCTTCTTCTATCGCTCTCTATCTTATCTTTTCAGATAGAAGCCCCCATAGAACTCATCATTTCTACTAGTTTGGATGGCCAGCCAGCCCCAGGGATTACAGATGTGCACCATCCCGCCTAGTTTTTATGTAGGTTCTGGGGGATCCATACTCACATCATTATGCTTGTATGACAAACCTTATCCCAAGGAGCCATCTCCTCAACCTTGTCTAAGAATTTTCATGGAACTAAATATTTACAAAAAGTAGGCTGCATTCCAGCTGCTATTTGCCTATAAAGTCTTTCATTTTCTTGTCATGTAAGTTGGTATGACTTAAAATAACAATAAGAAATTCATGCTTAGAACAATGTAGCTCTTAGGCAGGCACTTTGTTTTCAGTATATCTTATAATTCATAAGATATAATTATATCTTAATAATTCAGATCTTATAATTATATCTTATAATTATAATATCTTATAATTCAGATCTGTGTAGTGTTGTTTGGTGGACTGTTAGAAGCAACAAACATACATCCACTTAAATATCTGCAAATAACAGTAGTTGGATGTCAAGGTTAGAGGGTCTGTCAGTGACAGAGCATTTATCTAGCAGTATAGAGCCCAAGATTTGATTCTCAATGATAATTCCTTAGAAAAGTATTTTAAATTTACAGGTTTAAGGTAGAGTACTTCCTCTAATTATGCTGATAGCTCAGGTCTCTAAACAGTCATTCAAAGCACAAGATCACACCACTAGCTGTGTGGCACTCTGCGTGAAAGGTCAGGAGAGAAAGCAAACACAATTACAGTGCAATGCAATAAGCATAAACTTAAATATTCTCGCGTCCCCCGGCCCCTCACCTCCAGCAACCTTGAAAGCCACAAAGCCCTCAACAGTGGTGTGACTGAATGCTGAGGGCCACTTCAAGTTATTATGGAGGAGGATTAGACAAAATACACCTTGGGGCAGAGGAGGATTAGACAAAATACACCTTGGGGCAGACTGTGAACCTTAATAGATTTGAAATGTGCTTGTCCTGTGCTGTATCCTGGTGCCTGGGTACCTTAAAGCTGGCAGATGAGAAAGGGCCTATAGCCCTTTATCAAAAGATGAGATGATATTATCAAAAGATGACTTCAATTCCTATGTATGAATGTAAATGAATTTCTTTCTTTTGATTTTTTTTCTGAAATCAGTTATTATATGTGGTTTCACTAAGTCATGCCAGCTAGATCTAGTTGTCAGATTTACTTTTATTTCAATAGTGAAATTCAAGAAAAAATGAATTGCTCTGCATTAGAATTCTTCAAGGAAAACTTTTCAGAACACTAAAATATATGACAAACAATAGGTTCTTGATAAAAGGGTACAAAATGAATATATATTGATTTCGACACTTAAAAAATTTAAAGATATATCTATTACATTTACTTATTTTTGTCATAGTTCATGCCTGGAGGTGAAAGGACAGTTTGAGGCAATTGGTTTTCTCCTTCCACCACGTAGATCCCATGGGTCATTTTGACAGCAAGCTCCTTTGTCTATGGAGCCCTTTCGTCAGCCCCAGACCCTTTAGAAGCTGAGAATCTCCAAGGTTTAATACTCTGGTGATAGACTGAGCCAGAATCATGGATTTACTGGTCTCCTGTGTCCAGTGCATGTTGTTTGCTAATAATTTATTGTCTAGTTCATTGAAAGAGAAATTAGTTGGGAGATTCCCAGGCTGACATGAATTTAAAATAAGTGGCTTACTAAAATTACACTATTTTTTCAAAGAAACAATTTGATACACATGTGGTTTCACCCTCAGTGGGGGATGGTAATGTAAAGTAGTTCCAGGGGATGCAATACAGAAAGGAAAGTGATTTTGACTAGGACAATAGTGAGTTGAAGGTGCACCTCTCCCTTTATTTCTTCCACCTGACTTCACTGCTTTAACTTGTTATTACCACTCCTAATTCACAAAAAGAGCAAAGTACAGTCCACCAGGATTCAGTAGTTTGCCCACTACCGTGTGGTAAGCTTTGAGCTGGTATGAAGCTGGGGCTCTTTCTCCACTTGGGTCACTTTTGAGTGGGTCCAGATTGTTAGAAATTAAACTCAAACGTTCATGTTTAAATATTTCCTGATGAGAATCTTCTTTTGTGAAGTTTGATAAACAACTCAAAACTATGTTTAAAACTCCATGTAATAAGATTATATAGACATTGTTATCATTTATAAAGAGATGGTGGGGATCAGTCCCACAAGGGGCTGCAGCAGGTCCCCTGGCGGGGTGGCCTGAGGCCTCAGTGGGAGATAGACAGATAGATATGCCATGCAGAGAGAGTTTGGATATAGAGTTTATTTAGTGGGTTATGGAGGGTAAAGGGAAGAAGAAGGAGAGAAGGGGAGAAGGGGGAAGGGAGAAGAAGAGAGAGAAGCAGAAGCTGTCTCTCCAGAAGAAGGGCAGACAGAGAAGGGGAGGGGAGAGGGAAGAGGGTAGGAGATCTGCTTGCCTTGGTGAAAGGAGGAAGTTGGGAGTGGGTGGGGCTTGTCTATTAAAGGGACAGGGTACCCAGGAGACAGACCAGGCCAGCAGATTACAGTCATAATATTCTATATTACTTTATGTGCACATAATCCCTAGGATTGAGAAAGACCACAATGTAAAGAAATAAAAAGAAACACAACCTTTAGAAGAAGATAAATGTATTAGTCAGGATTTTCTAGAATCACAGAACTTATGGAATGGATCTCACTCTCTCTATGTAAATGTATAATAAGGGAATTTATTGGAATGACTTAAAAGCTGCATTCCAACTAATCTGTTAATGACTTTATGTGAACAGAAAGTTCAGCAGTCTAGTAGTGGCTCAGTCCCACAAAGCTGGGTGTCTCTGCAGGTCTTCTGTATATGCTGGCATCATGAAGAAGTAGACTCCAATACCAGTGAAGGAATGGATGTGCTGGCAAGGTGAGTGCAAGCAGGAAAAGTACAAAACCTTCCTTCTTCATGTCCTTATATAGACTTCCAGCAGAAAGTGTGGCCAAGATTAAAGGCATGCCTTCCAAAATTAAAAACCAGACCAAGGGTATGTGCTTCTTTCTACCTTAAAGACCAGGACTAGAAGTGGATACACCCACTTCAAACCAAGCAGAAAAATCTCTCACACATGTTCCCTCTATTCCTGGATTGTTGGTCATTCCAGATATAGTCAAGCTGATACCCAATACCAGTCATCACATAAGAATCAGATCTACCTTAGCTGGGTAAAGAAATATTTCTCAGGCATAGACCCCAAGGAGAAAATTCCAACATGGACTAGTTAACTGATTGCTAATAACTAGTGCTTGCTGTCTGTGAAAAGACTGAAAACCTGACATGTGAAAATCTCCATCTAATCCAAGATCCTGAAAGAGGGACATCGGGCTCCATATAGAAATAGAGTTGGAGTAGAAAGCAAAAACAATCTTATGCAAGAGTGATCTGACCTCATTCACACCTACAGTAGCCTAAAATGTGGTACATTCTGAACTCAGAAGAGCTCTAATAAAACTAGTTATGAATTTGTTGGGGAGCAGATCCTGGTTACAGTGTCTAAGGGGACCATGGATATTGATTGCCATATTAATAATTTTTTCAGGAATCAGAGGAGTCCCTGAGTGGGTGAAGTCCTAAATGAATGTGTATCATTGACATGGGCACAGGCATAACAAAGTCCAAGGCCTTGGACCCCTGGGAAGCTGACAAAGCCATTTACCTTGTGGACAAGGTTCAAGGGGATGGTAAAGCTTTCCTTGGGGTTTCATATATGACTGTTTATAGACTACTGATCAGTGTGTGCAAAAACTAGCAGCTGTAGCTTCCTCCTTCTGAGTGTTTACAACCTAGACTACTCACCCACAGAGACGTTCTTCTGAGACTGCCTGACTCCTCCCTGGGTATGGTACATGATAAATAGGCTGAGGTTCAGGGTTGCTGGCATAGTAGGTGTACTCCATTAGCAATTGCACTCCCACATCATCCCAGCTCTCCTCTTTCTGTCTGTCTGTCTGTCTGTCTGTTTGCCTGCCTGTCTTTCCTGCATTTCCTTTCTTCCCCTAGTCAGGATTCTGGGACCCAAATCACACAGGGTGTGACAACCTTTCTCATCATTGTACCCAAATACCTGACAGAAACAACTTAAAAGTGAGAAAGTATTGTGAGACTTTCCATTACACTGTGAACCCCGAGGTTGCATTTGTATTAGTTAAAAACAATCAACCGTGGGTCAGGAGGTGAAGCCAGCAACTAGTTGACAGAAAGTAGACATAGAGAGTCAGAAAGAAGGATAGAGAAATACACAGGAAGTAGCAGGGAGGGACTTTGAATGTGATGGTCTTTTTTGGGTTAGAGGAACAGAAGGTTAATCTTTCTTTTTTGAGACCCTGGTGAAGAGGGAAGGTCAGCTAGTTGCTCCTCAACCTCTCTGAGCTAACAGGTTTTCACCACAGCCTCTGACTCCCAAGTCTTATTGATAAATAGAATGATAAATATTTGGTTCAAAACATTTGGTGGCAGCAGCAGGAGGTGGATCCAGTGGAACTTAAAAGTCCCACAGAGCTGCTGCTTGAGAAGGGGACCCGTAACTGTAGAGCCACAATTATTGGCTGAAACAGCAGTAGATTTGTGTGCAGACTTTATGCCAATGGAAAAAGTACAAGGAAGATTTATTTTTGGCTTCCTGGTATAAGGATTCTGTCCATGGTTGCTTGGCCAGATCACAACAGTAGAGGTATATGGCGGTGATGAGACATTGAACTTTTAGTGTATCAGAAACAGAGAAAGAACCCAAGAGACTCTATAGAAATAAATATCTTCCAAGGACACACTCTCAGGAAGCCATTTCCTCCAAGTAGACCCCACCTTCTATCCATAACCCTGTCATGATATGAGCCCATCCAGGGATTAGCCTATTCAATAGGCCAAAGCCTTCATGATCTAATTGTTTTTTGAAAGCACCATAAAAGACTCACCCAGAGGAACGCTTTATTGATCCTAATTCAATCAAGATGATTAATCAAAGTTAAGCATAGCATCCATAATAGTTTCTTAGGTCTGCTTTAGCAAGTTATACAAAAGTTATGTCTAAAACCAAATTTATTCTCTTACAGTCTTGTAGTTCAGGAGTCCAAAATAAGTCTTTGTGTCTAAACTCAAGTTGTCAACAAGGTAATTTCTGTAAGCTCTTCGTGAAAAAAAAGTTTTTTTTTCCTCTTCTAGAATCTAGAGCAGAGGTTCTCAGTCTGTGAGTAGTGACCCCCTTTGGGGATTGTATTACAGATATCAGATATCCTGCATATCAGATATTTACATTATGATTCAGTAGCAAAATTACAGTTATGAAGAAGCAATGACATAATTTGACGTCGGGGTTGCCATAACACAAGAAACTGTATTAATTAAAGAACTATAGCATTAAGAAGGTTGAGAACCAGTGTCCTAGAGCCTGCTAGCATTCCTTGGCTTATGACATCCTCCTGTTTCTTCAGACTCAGTCACATACATGGTTATCAGTTGAACATTCTTTTGTTTAATTTTGGTATAAATTATGAGCAGGAAAGAATGCAGCCCTCATTATTAGCAACTGAGCATCGAGTGCTATAGCTCTCAGTGTAGCAGTGTTTGCTGCTGCCCATTACTTTCCTAGCAACCGGAGTCAACAAGCTCCTGACTGTTCTCTGTTGCTCTCCATCACTGTCTGCTAGCCCCACACATGGTGCCAGAGACCCTTAGTGTTGTTATCAGCCTTCAGTGCAGCCAGCTCAGGCTGCTCCTTGGAGATAAAACTGGAGGCGCAATAAAATGATCGGAAAGAGGCTTTATTAGGCATTAGGCTGGAGCCTAACAGGCAACAGTGCACACAGTGACCTGGTAAGGGTGATAGGAGTGCTGTGTGCCTACGTGGAGAGAATGGCTCATGCAGTCTCCATCAGTAAAAGAGGGGCTCATTGGAACTCCAGAGTGAGGACGTGTGAACTGGCTGTAGAAGATTGGAGTCATTGCAGCGAGCAGGGTCATCTGGAATGGATGGTCTTAAACTATTACAGGTCCCTGTGGAGGGCTGTCCCCACCTCTTCTCTCTCAGCATCTACAAATCTCTCTCTGACTGGAACCTTCTACCTCCCTTATCACTTAGCAGGGTCTTTTTTTCATTATGCCAGGTAATCTAGAATAATGTCTGCATTTTAAACACCTTAAAGTGCTCTCTTTCTACAAACTCCTCGTTGGCATGTTAGGTAATGTTCGCGGGACCCAGGCATGGGAAGTGGGCATCTTTGCATCTGACTAGCACCACAGAGCTTCTGTAAGTCCTAGTAGGAAAGAGCACTGGGAACATTCTTTGCATCCCAAAGGAGAGCTTTACTATACCATCTCACCACACACTGCTTGGAGCAGGAAGTGAGTAGCTGCCTCTCAGTGATGGGGGCTGGCAGTTCCTGCAGATCCTAGTGTGGGAAAGAAATATATCCTAAGCCCAGACATTGCACATAAGAATATCTGCAAATAAAAGTCAGAGTAGCTGCCATGAGACCTCCTTTCAAATACCTACCCACTCCTCCCTCCAGCTCTGCCATCAATGCTCTATGTTGATAACCTGGATATTTTGATACTGAAACATTTAATATTCTGTGTTGAACCAGCTTTTCAGAAATGTACCTTCTCCACTAAAATGGGAGACCATCAAGAGCAAAGGCAAAGATTTTTCTGTCTATATACCATTCACTCAGCACAGAACTTGGTTCAAATTAGATACTCAATACATATTAAATTAGCCTCTGCTTATTTGCTTTGACAATTTCTCCACCAAAAGCACCCCAATGACACAATGTTTTTTTTTTCGCGGTGTTTGCAGCATATATCCTAACCATTGCATCTGAAATCTCTGAGCACAAGGAGTCTAGGGAATCTGTGATATGTGTATGCGCCAGATGCTAGGTGTGTAAAAAGGATAACCATCCTTTTCAGCAGATGGAATATAGCATCCAGATCCTCACACCTCTGACTCTCCTCCTGGCAGAGGCATTGCACGTATCCTTGGACATTTTAACAGGGTGAAGGTTCAGCGTTACCCAGAGCAGAATGAAAGATGGTCGCAGTTTATTTTTAAGAAGCAATTGGCTATCTTAATTGTGCCCCTGTTCAATGGCCACGGTTACTTTTTCTATAATGAAAGGTCTAATTGTTTCGGGTTCCAGCTACCATTTTCAAGCTGGCCTGGGGCATTAGTGTCTGTCTCCATTAGCCTTTTCTGGAAGTTATTTGTACGACACGTTCTGTGCCAACTGCATTACAGAAATGGTGACGGCCAGTATTTTGGCCTGTGATAACTGGTTGCTTTCAATGTTAGACGTGCCAAGCTGTTAATTAGCTTGATGTAAGGATGGAGCAACCGCATTTTATCTTCATCCCAATCTTCCAGCAGTATCTTCTTTTAAAGTTGATATCTGGCTAAGTGTTTTTGAGAAGTGCTTGTTTTCACAAAATAATCATCCCGGATTAGTGACTTATGAACAGCTGCCTGTTATGAGAGCTGCCTTAGTTCATTAGTCAAAGCATGAAGCACAGCATTACTGGCACACAGAGAATTTACAGGAAGCCCTCTTTACCATGCTCTGTCAGCAGCATGGCAATTCAATGCATGCTCTGGGATTGGCACAATTTCACCACTCATAGAACTTTAATGTCTAATGGTTTCTGGATTAGCAAAGAAAGGGTACGTGCATCCGAAGTTGAGAGGAAAGAGAGCTCTTTGTATTTCCTCTGCAGGGGTGCTGTTTCTTCCACTTCCATCTGTCTGTTCTAAAAGTTTATAGTGTTAAGCAAAAGTTTGATTATAATGACCCCGAACCCATGGGGGTTTGATTTCTAGTGTACTGTTCCTGCTTTTATCAGTCATTTTACCAACAGATTTTCAGACTGTACATTGAACTTGCTGAATCGGCAGCTCCGCAAATAATCATTGAAAGTTAAGAAGAAATGGTGTTGACAGTAAAATCGTCGAGCTCTTTTGAAAGCCAGGGGTAGCTGGAGTCCCGTGTGTGAAAGCTGCTGTTCCCGAAGAGATAACTGCTATACCAGAGTAATGCCCCGACTAGGCAAACAATGAGGGTCACCGTCCTCACCAACAGCAATGGCGAAAATGCTAAGGAAACAGCAATCATAGCGTGACGGTTGTGTGACAAAAAGCTAGTGGAATGCCTGATTCCCAAATTTAATTATTTTTGGGTTATCCCAGCAAAGATTTGTGTAATGAATGAATTTGGACAAAGATGTTGTCAGGTGTCTCATGTTCTAGACCTGCTCAGCACACTCGTTTTGACACTCTTACTAGAATGAGACCATTTTCCCTGGCTGCCAGCTTCCTCCATCAGAATGAATAGAATGGAGATCCAAGTGCACATGTGCACAAGAAGGCTTAACACTATGACAGAAATGTTCTGAAGATGAACTGTGGTCATTACTGTCAGACTTGCATTCACTGAAGATAATCACATTAGAGACATAAACTATATTTAATAACTTTTCTGAGAATGTGAAGGCTTGTACGATTCCTACAGTAAATGCGTACCACATTCTGTTTTCAAAGAATTCATTATCTGAAGTTGGAGATAGACAAGTAAGTTTGCAGTCACTACCCATCACAGTGTAACTTGCCATTGTGGCATCTCTTTACTGCTGTGCACTGCCTTGAGCACAGCACAGTGCTGGTCTTCTGCTTCTTCATACTGAATATCCTGCTCTCTGAACACAGACGAGTGTGCAGACCTATGTGCCAATCACACATTCATTAAATGGCAGAGCTGAAACTCAAACCCAGAGTTGTCAGGCACTAGAGTTCCCTTTTATCTCTATCTGTCTTAATTTAAATCATAAATAAGATGCCATTAATGTTGTGTGTATTCACACATATAAATATATGAGAGCATCCTACTGGATGTACTTATTTTTGCTCATATGTATATGTTTTTAGGGCTGACAAGTTGATATTAGATTAACAATTGAAGGATTCATTCCTAGGAAAGACTGAATTCTCCCATCTCTGATGTCGTTGATCACCTCTAACTCTTTTTCTAGGTGTGGGCCTTGCCTTCTTTTCTGAGATATTCTCTGAGTCTTAGGTATAGTGATTTTGTCATAGATGTATTAGCTGAGGCTGGGTACCCCAAGGTAAGTTGTTCTCTGCATTTTGACCAGTTATGGGTTACTGTAATGCTCTCTATCTGATGAACAATAAAACTTCTTTCATGAGA
Organism: Ellobius talpinus; assembly: GCA_001685095.1. NCBI lineage: Eukaryota > Metazoa > Chordata > Mammalia > Rodentia > Cricetidae > Ellobius > Ellobius talpinus. Next base: position 12,179 of record LOJH01028006.1, read on the forward strand.
GGCAAGAGCTGCAGATATCTGAGAGTCTAAGGGTAAGTTTTTAAGATGCAGTTAGGAATCATACTGATTTATGAAGGTGGTAGTAGTAGCTCAGACTTCTCAGTGGTGAAAATCATAAAAACACAAGACACCAGGACTTTCTACAATGCCAACTTTTCCAGAAAAGAGTTTCAAAGGAGCTGAAATACATGCTTAAAATTGACAAAGAATTTACCATACAATGAAAGTTAGCAAATGCTATATGCAACTAAAGCAAAAGGGAGAATTCACTATTTTATGTGGCTTAATGTTGGTACTTTCCTTTTGCTATATAATTTTTCCTCTATGAGTACAGACAAACAAATTATAACCCTTCCCGCCTGTGTGCCAGACTCTTGGGAACCTACAGTGCAAAGTCACTGTCTTAGTCTTCACCTCAGTCAGAGGCAGGTGGGAACGAAGGATGGGGGGATAGTAGGCACAGGTGCCGAGTCCATTCCAATTCAGTGGGGATTGCTGTATGCAGGTGGCCTTGCTTGCAGGCATATGGTCCCATCCAAAATATCACTAAAGTAATGAATCTGCCAAATGTTGGCACTTAGGTTTTCTCTAAATGATTTGGGTCACTGATCTGTTTTAGGATAATATCCTCTTCTAAGATTTTGCAATGTGTTATCTTTTTACGATGCCATCTCTAGTTTCTTTATCAACTCACCTACCATCCATCCCCATTTCAGATGTTCATGGCTATCTTCATTTCATTGTTCTCTCTCTCTTTCTCTCTCTCTCTCTCTCTCTCTCTCTCTCTCTCTCTC
>LOJH01028008.1:0-17878 GCA_001685095.1 Ellobius talpinus
AGAAGAAGAAGAAGAAGAAGAAGAAGAAGAAGAAGAAGAAGAAGAAGAAGCTAATGCACATTTGTTGGCTGTGGGAGTCCCGAGTGTACTTGCAGACCATGTGTTGGCCATTTGCATTATTTGGTAGATGTCATAGTAAATGAAGCACAATCCTAATTGTGAGGCTTAAGTGCATTACCCCATCCTCACCCTGATCTGTTTTTAAAAATCAAAATTTCTTGTGTATGTATTAGACAAGAGCGACTTCAAAAATAGAAAAAGATGAAACCTCACAAAACTTTCAATATATACAAAACGGCATCTTCAATTAAAAAAAGTTTCAAATTAGAAACATAGGAAACATAGTTATTGACAAAAGTCACAACTCAGCATTCTAATGGTGCCCTAATTTCTAAGAAAGGTAATGACAGTGATTTGAATTTTTCACATCACCAAAGGACATATGACATTCCCCAGAAGGAAAAATTAAAACAAACAACAAAAATATCTTTTCACATGGCAGAGAATAAAGAAAGACTAGTAAATAAATCAAAGAAAAAATTGACTAGCCAAGTAAGAGTAGTTGTGAAGTAGAAGATGATGAGATGGTAGGGAAGAAAGGATAAAGATTTATAGTCTCTGCTGGTTGTGCTTTTCGAGGTCTTCTATGTACTTATGAGTTTAACCATGTATCATGTGAATGTATTAATGGGGGAAGACTATTGACTGAGGCAGGAACCTTCCCTGCTTTTGTCTTGGACGGTACTCTTTGGAATAAGTTAATATTCACAACTACAGAGACAAGTTTTTTGCCTTTATTTCTTGAAAATTATTTTGTTTTGACAATTGCACACATTTACAGACTCTAATATCCAACCCATAGTGTCTACAGCAATAGAATCTTCCCTTCCAGTCCTGCCAGGGAAATGAGAGCTGGTACCGTTTTTAAAGGCTTGGAGACTTTAGGACATTTTGCAGGGAGACATCCTTTCATGGCTACAGTTTCTTTTCATGTTAGAATAAACTCATGTAGGGTGTTTCTGGTTAAAATTTTTAGTATATTTGCATTTTTAGTTATTTTTATAAAGAAATAGGTTTCCATGTGGCCTTTCCAGAGATTTATGGTCTTAGTTGACACTTTTCCAACCTGTCCCATTCTCTTCCCTCTCCTTTCAGTAACTATTAAAATTTTTCTGACCCTTGATTTTGGCCTCTGCTGTAGCATGATTTCTAATATGTTTTAATAATAAAAATCTGGAGTCAAAAGTTTTGAGGGTAAAAGCTGAAAGATCAGAGAAGCAGAGCGGCAACCCCTAGTTTTTATTTCTATGAAATTCTCCGTCGAAATGGAGTATTCAGTCTCTACAGGTCCACAGACTGAATGCCCTGTGCTCCTGTTTTATTCTGCCTTTATTCCTCTCTCCATCCAGACAGATCCTTTCCTGTCTTCACCTTCCTAGTGCTGGGATTAAAGACATGTGATTCTCAAGTACTGGGATTAAATGTGTGAGCCATCACCACCTGGCTCTGCTTCTCTTTTAGATTGAATCAGTCTCCTGTAGCCCAGGATGACCTTGAAGTCACAGAGAATTGACTCTGCCCTCTGAGTGCTGGGATTAAAGGTGTGTGGCACCACTACCTGGCCTCTGTGGCAATCTAGTGGCTCGTCTCCACATTCTGACCTTCAGGCTAGCATTACTTGTTAGATCATAAACAAAATACCACCACACTCTGCTGTCATGGTATGTTTTGCTCTTTCCCACCCCCAAATATGTTTTCAATACTTATGGGCTAGACCATATATCTCTCTCATGCAGGACTAGTCATAAAATTAAACATAAACAATTTTCAACTACGGTTTCAAAACCTACTGATAACTGTTAAGAAAAATACTGATTCCTCAATACTCATTTAATACAAGTTTTGTTCAGGAACATTAATTTCATGAATAGCCTGCTTTAATACTCATCTCTGTCTTCTTCATGATGATGAATTTAGTAATAATACTACTCAGGTCAGCAGAGGAGAAACAGCCCCATACTGCTTCGGAGGTTCTGTCACAGGACCACAGGAGGTAAGAGCAGGGGAATAAAACAAAGAAGTGGTTTCCCTGAATCAGGAGGTGACAAGCACATAGGGTGACAGCAGCTCAGGATCTATGTGGGACCCCCCCCACTGAATTCTTTAACACTTTCCACCACAGTAGGAAAAGAGAGATGAAAATGTTCTGCTGTTTTGTGTTATTAATGCCATCTTGAGACCTCACCCCACCCACGAGACCTAGTCACCTGCCATGCCTCCATGTCCAAATGCCATCATACAGGCAGTTAAGATTTGTACATATTTATTTGAGGTAAACTATGCTATTTATTATTTTATGAAAATATGTACCCATGTGGTCTGACTAAAACTTAATTTAATATTTTATTATTTATTCATGGACATAAATTCCAAAATTTTGTTCTAAGACCAAATGTGTGTATGTGTTTTCCAAATTTTGTTGGTTGTGATTTTTCTGAGATATAACTTTATTAAGTTAAAGAATTCTCAGCTATTTTTCCAACATGAAAATACAAGTATGGAAGGAGATAAAGTTGAAATAACATTTTCTATTTATTTTCAGTACATGAATGAATACAAAGACTTATGAGCCTTGACAACTCTATAGAACTATAACAGCTTATAAAGGAATAGATAGCAATTCTCAAGAGAATGACAGAATGTTTTATTTTCAAAGATAAGTTTTGAGAGTGACTATCTTTGTTAATTTTTCTTTGAAAATCAGAGAGTAATCATTAGACTTTTATTAAATTTAACATTATTAGATCATATCATGATAATTGCAATCTTGACACTCACTTTCTGATCTAATTCTCAGTTCCATTCCCATCTTAACTAAATATTTTAAATTGTTACAATAATAAGTAAACATGCAAGTGATTTGAGCAAAAATTTATAAGACATTAATAGTGTCATTCAATTCATAAACCATAAAGAGTATCATTGAAAAATTATTTTTACTGGCATTGATTAATGAATTCAAGTAATGCATGATGTTGAACATAACTTTGGAAGTTTAGATCTTAATGCTTAAGATTGCTGAATTAGAACATATTTTCAAAGTTATTTTTAGAGTTTCTATGTAAATGAAATGCTTGAAAAATATTTAGCATAAATAAATTTGAGAAAAAATGGATAAAACAAATTAATGCAAAAGATAAACTATTTTAAGACAAATAATCATGATAAAATTTCAATCAAAATGTTTTCCAGGGTCAGTTTTGAAAGTAATCTAAAATTTCCATCCATCAAAATAAGCATATAAAAATGAATGAAATTAGTTGTAAAATCACCTTCTTGCTTAGTTATTATTCTTTTGCTGATCTGACTTCATTTAGTGATAATTATTTGAAAATTAGGAAGACAAACTTTATTGTATGCTTATATTTCATATATATTAATGATATTTGATAATCATTTTACATTACAGATTTTACATAAAACATCATTTACCATAAATGTATTACTTAGGTCAATGAAATATATGAGGTGTTTTACATATGATCACACAATGTTTTTATGAAATGAAATGAACAAATGGTTCTTCAAATACAGCTACTTTAAGATACATAGAGAAATGCACCAAACATCATGGTCACTGTACATGAAGTCTTCTCTTGCACAATATACTAGCAAAATATATACTTTCTTTGATAATCATTTAATGGTATATATATATTCATATATACTGTCAAGAACAGTCATAAGATTTAGATTTTAAGGATTAAAATATGTTGATGTCTTTAAGAACATCATTTTCATTTGGTTATTCATTGCATAATTATTTTTGGTGTGTGTATGTGTGTGATATGCTTCCATTATGATAGTGTCCATTTCCTATTTTGTAGATGCCCAATTTTATTTATATTTTTATTACTAGTACATTGGCATTTGTCTTCTGCCATACATATAAAAAATGTTCATTGGATTTATGCATACAATATAAAATTTTTGCTTGATTATTTTGAGAAGCTTAATTTATGTTTTCTCCAGATATCATTACTCTTCAACTGTATTAATCATCTCAAAGTTGCATTTATCAATCATAATGGAATTTATAATATAATCAGTAATATACCCCAGCAGTATATTTTCATGCACTTTTAATTTTTGACCAACAGATATAAAACATTTATCTTGGTCAAGATTTTTATTTCCATTATGGATGATTCTTAAATTCTTTCCATGAGTTTATATACAATTCTGCTTCATTAATTCAAATAATTGGATGAGTTTTACAGCTATTCTTTCCTCTGGTGTACTTTTCCTCGTAATTATGTGTTAATTATTCATTATGGAAATATTTATGTTATCAAAATATATTCATTTATTTTTCACTGAAACATTCTAAGTTGCAATGTTAAGCTTCATTTAAGTATGTTTTGCTTCTAATATATAATGAGAATTTGGAAATAATGTCACTACTTTCTAGACAGTTTCAGAAAAGTCTTCCAGCGTGTTAATAAGCAAGAATATTATGCCTCTGCAGATATACGCATGGACCTTAAGATACATTGGCAAAAAAGGTTCTTACTTGTTTTATGTAAGGTCATAATAAATTTAAATTTTTTCTTGAGCCATCAGTCCTGAGCTGGCAGTTTCAAGTAATATTTTGCTATTTCATATTTATTACTTCAAGGCAAATGGTCAGAATTAATTTCTAGAGAGATATTATTTTATATTTTCAGTGGAATGAGAACCATATGCTTAAAATACTGCTAAGAACAGGGTTAAGACAATTTTTATTAATAACAATTAAAAATATGAAATACAGATGAGTAAATACATATTATATTTTAGTTTGGTTTGAACTAAACAGCACACATTGCTATCACAGAAATCTTGTCATATTAGATTGCATGGGATTTAAGACTCATCAAAATTTTTATTTTTGTATATTACTCTTGAGAAGTAATCTCATTGTGGGCAATCTCAAAGTAGATTTTGTTTATATATGCTTTTTATAAGAAACTCATTAAAATAAGTTGTATTAAACAAATACATCCAGTCATATTCATCAGAGACAAATAATTAACAGTAACATATAAGATTTACTAGAGAGAAATTACCACCTGGAAAGATGACCTCTATTAATCTTACTAGAACTGTATATTAAAATTTCATGGCTTCACTGTTTTATAACTATCAAAATGGGCTTGTTGGTAAATTATGAAATATTAAATATAAATTTATCATGAGGTATTATAATTTAACTACTATATATAAGTTATTGAAATAACTCACTCACATAAAAGTAGTTTGTATCATAATAGCTATAAAGAAAATGGCAAATATTTCAAGTATAAAAGACATAAATTATGCTACAACTTTTATGAGAAATATGAGTTAAGTCTAAAAAAAATAAGTAGCTTATGTTTTAACTTTAATCAAAGTTGGAAAGATGGGATGAACATTAATAGTAAATGGTCATGAGGTATTTTACTGTATCATATAAATAATTAGTTATTAGCCAGTTTAGTATAATTCTAAGCAACTTGGCTGGATTACTGACGAGAATTGAATTGTGCAATTAAGTGAGGTAATTACATGGTATTACATGCATACAAACAACCAAACGCATATTTATAATTTACTTCATGGTCAAATGTTTTTACCCTAAATTAAAACCTTATGTTTTGAGAAATTAACTCATTTTATAATTTGTAAGTAGAGTAGACATTTGGCCAGCTTTTTACAAAACACAATGTTCTTATTAAGACTTTTTAAAAATGCAGGTGCAGTGTTTTTACCATGACAAAATTGTATCATTAGATAACAAAATAAAAGAGAAGAGACAACTAAATAAATCTGTTTCCCCAAGACAATCCCTAAAACCTCTCAACTCTTATTCATACCAATGTTTGTCTTGAAAATATGCATGAAAGAATAGTATTTCAAGTAATGCAGCTTGAATTTTTAGCTTATATATTCCTTCATGTAATCCCCCCTTTATATTGGATATAGATTCATTTCTCATACAATATACTGTGATTAAACTTTCATATCTCTCCACCTCTCAGTTCCTCCCCAGTTCCAACCCCCAATCAGGATCCACTCTCTTTTTTTTCATTAAAAAAGAAAAAGATGCTAAGACGCTAACTCTACTCCCAGATTTAAGTGTCTGTCTATACCACTTTGTTTAGGGGTAAAGCAGCTTGAAAATTTTGCCTACAATATTGACGTGTATTCCATTATTATGATATTTTTATGCAACCATTTCTAGAAAACAGTGTATCACAGCAGAGTTGCTGGTATTCTGGCTCTCACATTCTTTCTGCACCCAATTAAATTATGTTCCTTGATCCACACATAAAGAAGATGAAAATGAATAATAGACTTACATATATATGTATATATATATGCTCCCCACAAGAAGCATAGATTAGCAAAACCTCTAGTACCAGACACATGAAAGCTATTTTATAGGTTGGTTAGGGTAATCCTAGTAATTCACCATACATAGATTATTGATTTATGCCATGGTTTTTGTGGAAGGCACAACACAATTAGGCCAAATGATTTCGGTGATTACAGCTGGATCTGATTTGAAAGTCTCTTGCCAGTGGTTGACCCTTCATGATTCAAGAAAATAGTAGGTGATTTCCCAAGGGAGGGAAGTAACTAAACAGCTACAACACATGTGAACCATGACAATCTCCATGGGAAAGATATGCATAAATGCAAAATTAGTGGCACTAAAATATTTGCAGTAACTAGCAACTTTCCACTTGAACTAATGGTCAACACAGCAGGAGGGAAAGATTGTCGGGTCAGAAAACTTAGCCTGCTTCCAAGGCTGGTCATGATCCTTAGGAAAGAACCTATTACTTGGTAATATAGTATATAGTATATGATTAGTTTATTCTAAATATTCTTATACTTACTTACAAGGTGTATATATCTTTTTTGTTTTACATGGTCTATGTACATATGTATATATATATACACAAAACATCCTCATATATAAATATGTATAAGCATACATGTATATATATATATGAGTATGAGTGTTAGTATGAGTGGCTCTAAGAAAAATATCATGATAAATTAATATTGTTATGAGTCAGACCTTCCATAATATACATACCATGAGATACAGAATGATAGACATATTGTCAAAGGTCCATTAAACCTTTCAACCCTAACAAGGAAAGTGATTATTTTTCAACATTCTTGTGCATGACATTTATTTATATTTCAAGTATTTTAGATTAAGTTTTCTTTTTTCATGTCAATTTATTTCATATCTTTTTCAAACACATACTTTTGTGAAACAAATTTCTTCTATAAAGTAAATTATGATAATGCATGTATAAACATATGTTATAAATATCACTGCAATTTAAGGGTATAAGTTCTTTCTTTTTTAAAAGAATTAGGTAACTTTTGAGAATAACCATCTTATTTCTTCCTTAAAATTCTTGTTTACTCTAATGATATCATTTGGAAAATACTCAATTTTACTCTATAAAGCAGATTTGGTTAAAGAAGAATCTTGATAAGACTAAGTTCAACAGACCTAGATTTGAGGATTAGGACTCTTAATTATTCATGGACATTTGTAAAAATCTGATTAACCAAAAGATTGAACAAATGTTGCCTCATCTTCTTGATTAAAAGCAATCAAATTTTTTGAGATTTGCCAGACAGTCTGAAGAGGGGGATAAAAACAAACTATAAATAAGACCATATGTTTTTCATTTAAAAGAGTGAACATTAACTTCCTAAAGTGTTGTTATAAACAACTTTTAACAAAACAAAATAAACACTCCTTGAGACCATGATTCTTGGAAAAATGCTGGTATTACTGCTATTAATTTTAATGTTTCTACTAGGAGTTTAGTTATGGATATTGCTATTATTCTACTGTTTGGAAGTTTTACTCTACTTCGACTTCCTTCAAAACTTCCAATAATCCCTGCAAGATGTTCAGAGTATAAAAGGAAATTGTTAAGGTTAGATTACAGGTTGAAAGAAGCAGTTTCTTCTGTCATGTTGTTGAGTGATTTAAGAATGTAAAATTGGTATTAATGGATGTAATGCAAACTCTGATTTTAGCCTCTCTGTTTCTTTAAGGGCAGCAAAAATAACCTGAGTCATTAAAATAATTGAATATGTTTACAAATAAAAGATAATGAAGCCAATAAATGATGATGAGGCCAACATATGGCACTAACTTATTGACTATGTATCCTTTGGCATTATCTTGAGAAGAAAAAGAAGTGATATAGTTCTGAGCATACCAGTTATGTTTTCAAAGCTATTAACATATCTATTCTATTTTCTTTGAGTACATTTGTAATGAATGGAACAAAAGAAGGAAGACAATAAAGCATGACTTTACTTTTAAGATTATGGATAATTAAATTGTTGAGAAGTGCCATACAGGATATGCTTGAAAGTAGGGCCAGTATGAGTAACTGATAAATTGAAAACCATGGAGTTGTGAAAAATAATTATTATAAACAATGAATTTTAATGCACATGTTTGTTATGCTGTGAGACAACTATATAATTTTCATGTTAAAATTTTGAGTAGCCATGACACAGGGAATTTAGAAATAAAACCTTATGGATCATCTCTTTTTAGGTATTTTACAATTATAATCAAAACACAATTAATAGGATTTGGGTGTCTTTCTAGTAACTTATTCATGTCACAGCACTCAAACTAAGCATATTTCTAGGGTATGTGCACTTTTTATCATAGAGAATTTTTCATACCTTGCCTCACATGTTATCTATGCTACTTTTTCCAAATTAGTGCACTCTAATATTATTACAAAATAACAATGAATTCATACATATAGCAATTTTCTCACATAAAAGACTGATAAAATAAACCTCTGCTTATAATTTAAAAGAATTTCTACTCTGTGATTTGATATTAATTATAAAAGTGCCCTTGAAATATTAAAGGAATAACATAAAATAAAACAAAAGAGATATATTAAGACTGTTTATTGGTCCTAGCCCATCACTGTGCCAGTTTTTTTTTTCCTGTTGGGAAAAACTATAGATTTTTGGGTTTGAAACTTCAGTTTTTAGTGATACTGTTTTATGTTACAGTGCACAGTCTGTGAAAATGAGAACTTTAATAAAGAATATATTCCTATCAGAATGTTTATCATGTAACACTAGAACTCTGAAGTGATCACTGCAGTAGTAAATATTGATAGTGTGTAAATGTGGCATAATGTAATGGATATGAGTACCTTCCATTTTTCCCCTCTCAAAATCTCATAATCTTGGTAATTACAAGAGAAAACTGAAAAGTTACAGTAGAATTGTCTTATAAGGAACAGTAGGCAATCACAGAACTCAGGATGTTGCCAAAAACAAGAAAGTTTGAGATACAATTCCTAAAAAGTTGAAAAGTTAATAAAAATGGTATCATGACCTGATTTTTAAGACAAAAATAATGTTAGATAAAATGCTATGATGAATAAAATACAGATTTAAAAACAAAATAGTCTTATATTTATTTTTATACCACAACAATTCAAAATCGTAATAGAAAATAGCAACTGTTTACTTGATTCTAGCTCTTTGTGAATTTTCTCAGTTTTGACTTTTTTAATCTACACATATTAAGACTAAAATATTTTAATGTTTAGGAAGATAAGATAAATTCAAAATATAGCCATGTTTGTCTTAATAAAAACTACCTTATAATTTTATTCAAACCATTGTGGATTCACAATACAGATATTTAAGAAAATAGTTATTTCAGGAGACATGAATATTTCAGACAAAGGCACTAAAAGTGTTCAGAAGATCATTAATCATTAGAACTCCAGATAAACACACAATGAGACACTACAAAAAAAAAACACTAAAGCTGTTGCAACATATAATGTCTGCTGTGAAAGAACAGTAGATGGGACAAAAATGCCCACTGAGCAGAATAAAAAGTATGCTGTATCTTACAGATATAATCAATTACAATCTATTTATATAGCTCCCTATACCATTGATATTAGCGACTGAATGACATCTGTATCTATAATTATGATGTGTGAAAGAAGATGTAATTACACAATATATAGAGATGGTTCTAATCACTGCAAATTCTGGAAAAGAGAAATTAATATGCTGTGACAGATAATGATTCAGTTTTCCTAGATTTGAGCTTGGAGTTTGTAAAAGATATGGTGGAATACAATGGGAGAGAAGAAATCTATGTGGTGTAGATGTTCAATCTCATAATTAATTTGATAGGTTCATGTGAAATGTATGTATGTATATATATATATATATATGACTCTGTAACTATTTTATTTATTTGCAATATATGCAATATATATAATTTACTTGCAATATATATGCATGATACATTTAAAAGAACCTTTGGTTCTTATATGTCAGGCATTACTACACTGAATAATACAAAAGAATTAAAAAATATGAGCACATGTCCTAGTGGCACAATTGAGCATCCTATGGATATATGCCCAAAAGTGGTATTACTGGGTCTTGAGGAAGGTTTTTTCCTAATTTTCTGAGAAAATTAGTTTGGTTATAGTTGAAAAATATTAATAAAAAGAAAGAAATTTAAGAATTTTATGGACACCAAAATATGAGTTTTAAAAAAAGAGATTTAGTTGAAAAACAGTGTTTGGAATAATGTGATTTCTTTGTGTTTGTCTATTATCTTCCTCAATTTCAAATGAAGAACACACATCAATTTCAGCAGTTTGTCAAATCCACTGAGCTAAAAGTTCAATAAGCTTTATTAAACCATGTATGCAATGGACTAAAAAAGAGTCTTCTTTCATCAACCCCACTGTCCAAGTTTGGAAATCCTTATACAGTTATTGTTCTCAAATATTTTCAGACCTAAGCACAATATAACAAGACAAATATATTTATGACAATGAATTTTAATACTATGTCTAGTGAAGCATTGTATGCTTTCATCTGATATTCTGGATCTTTCATTTTAATATCCTTATCTAAAGTTTCAATTTCATACATAAAAACTAAATATAAATGTTTACAATGAATAGTGATATATTCAATATATGAATACTCATTGCTGTTCTTTCCAGTTTCACAGGATTAATATGCTGTGTTCACTGTCAACACACACGCTTCCAATATAATAAGTCCATATATAATGCATAGAAAATGAATAGGAAACTAGGCACTGTGTTTCTTTTTTATCTGAAACTTCTAGGTTTCCCTTCAGTTCTCATAAATCATTACCATGTCATACATTACTTATGACTTCAAATTAAATCTTCAAAAACCATTACTTAGTGATTGGAGAACTCCATGAAAATTGATATCAGATCAGACTAAAATAATTTCACATTTCACTTTTTGAGTTTTAATAGAAATAACACACACCCCAGTAACATTGCAAATAACATTTTTTCCATTGATACTATGAATTGTATAAATTATCAGGGAAAATAAGGATATTGATAAACAAGTTAAAGTGGCATAGTTAGTCCTTCGTTGGCTTACAATTGGCTTATCTTCTTGGTTTATAGAACTGTAATGTTGCAAATGATGTTAGATTAATTGATTTTCAGACATGGCAGCTTCCAAGTCTGACATGCAAGTATCGCCTTTGGAGTAATTTCAGGGGCAGTAATTTTTCCTCAATTTAAAGACCCTAGTTAAAAAGGAGAAACTGTAAAATTATATCACAAAACAAAATTGTCTAAATGTTTTTATTTTACCACTTTTTAAAGTGAATTTAAGTTTTCTTCCAAATATTTTGGTTATAGACGTTCAGCTCACAAGACACCTCCCAGATTCTCTCCAAACTGACCTTATGCTCTTTTTCTCTCAAAAACCAAAAGTCAGCAAACCACATTAGAAAAAGCACGCAGGGAAAGATGGAGTCCACTTTGTATTGGTCAAGTACTCTGAAGTATAAGGCTAGCCCTGGAGTGTGGCACCTTTAGAGAAAACTGATTGTCCCTTTGCTACTGTATATCAGTTATAAATAGCTCCTTGGTTAGGAGTGGACTTTTTGCCACTACACTTTCTCTTTTGTAGGGATTTTGTATTTCTTCATTTTCTTGGCAGTGTGCATCTCACAGACTCTGAGTTTATGTGTGTTAACAGCCCAGTTTGTGTCTAAAGATCATGCTTTCTGGAGCCATTTATCACTCTGACTTTTTTCCCTCTTCTTCTCCATAGATCCTCTAGTCTTGAGAGGAGGAGTTTGAGAAAGCATCCCAGTTAAATATCTGAGTGGCTCAAGGCCGTATGATGCACAATGTCCAATGATGGGTCTCTGCATAGTTACTATCAACTATAGGAAGAAGCTCCTTTGATGAGATTTTTAACAATGTACCCATATACGGGTGTAGCAATATGTAAAAAGGTGTTTTTATTCATTTATTTTTGCTATGCTTGTTTAGCAGAATAATAGTAGTTGGTTTTCTTCTAGGATTTATGACTTTTCTAGTAGCAGGTTCTTGGCCTCATGGACAGTATTAGGTGTAGACTCCATCCAATAGAGTGACATTAAATATAATGAAAGCATGGTGTGGCTTTATACCACAGAGTCAATCTGACAAATAATGAAACATGATTGCTTACTTATGTAACATTTGTGGCACCATGGCACCAGTGTATCTTGTAGGAGAGTCACAGTTTTAGGTCACAGGTTTTATAATTCTCAGAGATTGATAATTAGTTTTCCCTACTGGTAGAATATATTGTACAAATTTGTGACTGAATGTAGTTCTATGAGAATGAGTTACACAAAGGAATTAGATAAAAGTGGGCACATCTATATGGTTCAATTTAGAGTTGTTTTGTTTTGCTTTGCTTTTTATTTTTTGACACTGGGTTTCTCTGTAGCTTTGGAGGCTGTCCTTGAACTAGCTCTTGAAGACCAGACTGGCCTTGAACTCATAGAGATCTGCCTGCTTCTGTCTTCTAATTCCTGGTATTAAAGGCATGCACCACCACCACCCAGCTGAGAAAGTACTTACATATATTCTAATCAAATTTTACATATTTTAGTCATTGATATGTCAAGTAAGCATTTTGTTTTAAACTTGAGACAGATAGTTGCAAGAAAAAGACCAATACTGGAAAAAAATTACTAATACTCATGCCTCATTCTTAACTGGAATACACTAAATCATATCTCATATTTACTTTAATATGAGTCATTCCCATTGTGCTTGAAAACATTCTCAATAAAAAACATGCTAGGAGTTATTGTCATCTATTGAAAAGTTATTAGACAAAGGTAATGGGGCTGCAGATATAGTGAAGATGGGCCTGCCTGGGGCTGCAGAAACTCCTTGTTTGTCGTCGTCAAATCCACCCTGATCATATGTGCAATGTTTTGAAATTTATCTTTACTTGACTTCTCCAAACAGTTCTATCTCAAGTTTTACCACTACAAGATTTTATCAAAATATATTTATTTGTTTCTTTATTTTAATTCAAACTACATATCTTTCTTTCACACCTCCTCCCACCCCCTCAACTCCCCCCACAGCCTACTCCCCATCCCCTCCTTGCAACAGGCAAGGGGTACCATGGAGTGTCACCAAAGTCTGGCATATTAAGTTGGGGCAGCACCAAGCCCCTCTCCTCTGCAATAAGCCTGAGCATGGCTCCCACAAGCTAGCTCATGCATCATGGATAGAACCTGGTCCTACTTCCAGAAACCTGACAGATAGTCCAAGCTTCAACACTGTCTCCCATAGGAGGTCCTAGTTTGATACTATGGAGGCTCCACAGCTGTTGGTCTAGTGTTCAAGAGTTTCCACGAGCTTGGTACAACTATTTCAATGCTTCTTATCAAGGAATAATATCATGGATATTACCTTGTTGCAAAAGGAATTTTATGAAGGAAGATATTAATGTTATTAATTTACAATTGGATACAAAATATATATTCTGCTACCATGTGCATAGCATGCATAGAAGAGATGTAGCTAAGACATTTACAATATATGATTTTATATGTAGAACACAGGGTATGAACACAATCATGTATTGCTATTCTGCAGTGGAAATCACTCCGACAAGGTAGTTTTCACAGTCAATATAATTAATTTCTTCTTACATCTACAGAACTTTTATGAGATTATTTTATTCTTTAAATATAAATTTAAGAAACAGAAATACAGACATTCTGAGGGATGAATTCCAATCAATAAAACATCTAAGCCTTCCATTTTATCTTTCTCTTTAGAAGCACAAAGATACAAATGAAAAGAGAAAATGAAGGAAGCATTTGAGATTATAACCTATATAAATTTTAATAATATTTTATCCCTGATGTGGGATTTCCCTCTGTATTCTGTGATTACTATTAATAAATAAATAAACTGCTTTGAACCTATAGCAGGGCAGAATTTAGCTGGGTGGGAAAAACTAGGCTGAATGCTGGGAAGAAGAAGGGCAAAGTCAGAAAGAAGTAATGGAGCCACCACCAGAGATAGATGCTGGGAACTTTACCCAGTAAGCCACTGCAATAGCGATACACAGATTAATAAAAATGGGTTAAATTACTATGCAAGAGTTAGCCAGTAAGAAGCCAGAGCTAATGGGCCAAGCAGTGATTTAAATAATATAGTTCTTTTATATAACACATGAGCAGCCAGGAACCAACAAGTGGCCATTCCTACTACACATTCCATTAATCCTACATAATATTTCATGTCAGTAAATCTTTCTTTCATGATTTAATAAGGACTTGACTAGCACAGGGGAGTAAAAAAGAGAAAGAAGTGAAACAGGCATGATGAACAGCCATAAAGTGAACAATGAACCTAAATAATGACACAAGTGCCACGTTAATTTTCTGCACATGCCTTTTATTTGTACTATTAATCCTCTTATCCACCTGTGTACAGGTGGGAACTACTGAATCCACAGCTGGAAAAAATGTGCAAATGTGTCTTGTTCTAACATTAAGCTTTTTTATAATTTAAAGTAAGAAGTGAGAACATTCTTTTTTGTCAATGACGCATCATAATATCTTTTCATTAATGATAGTCATATAATTACATTATATTATTTCCTGGAATGGTTCTCGGTTCCCACCCTTCCCAGAGAATGGGTGGGTAAGGCAGATGCTAGGAAGTTGGAATCTCTACATTTTCCCATGCTTTATATTCCTTTCTTCTCACTAGAGCATGAGTCATTACACCATTTTTTTCTGTATACTAATCCCTTAAATAAATACAAAACTGCATCTTATGAAAAAAAGACAGACAGAAAGGAAGGAAGGAAGGAAGGAAGAAAGGAAGGAAGGAAGGAAGGTAAGAAGGAAGGTTGAAAAAATAAAGAAAAACCTCAAACATAGGTTTCTTTTATATAACACATACATGGTAAAGTTTTATTTTCATCAAAGTAACCATTGTAAAATATAAGCAGTTTCTAAGAAAAATACTTGTCACCAGACAGGTAAATTATACTAACCATTTTCTTCTAGAATGAGCAAAAAATTAATGTAATAATATAAACAGAATAAGCACTGTATTATTACACACAGAGAATGAAAAACTAATGTCAGAAAAGCAAAATTTCTAAAGAGACTGCTGTTTGCATTTTGAGAGATCTTTAATATATGAAAAGTTATTATTCAAAAAATATTTATTAAACATTAGTACATATAATATTCTCTGGCAAATGTCAAAGCTCGTAGAAGACTGTATAAACAGTATCCAAATAATTGCATGTGCCTTCTATAAAGTGTTTGCTTTGATTTTGGTATTGTGAAAAAAGTTTATCACAGTTTTAAGAATGTAAAATAGTATCACAATGCCATTTATTACCTCTCAGTTTTTCACTAAGTCTCCCACACTATTGTTGAGGCTTTCATTTTATCCTGAATCTGAAATCAAATGATACATCAGGCAAAGTTTTATCTGGAGATTCCAGGAACTATCAACTTCCCGCATCTTTCAGATAATTAAGGCATTCAATTCTTTGTGGATATAGGATGTTGTGTTTATTTTCCATTCTATAGTAGCTTATCAGTCCCCACAGGAGGTAGCTGGATGTGTGGTGGTTTGTATCAGCTTTCTTTTAACTCAACTTCAAAGAAGAATCATCTTCTACTCTTAATTATCCCCCATTTCCCTTTGTGTTCCCAATGAAATAAGAAGAGGGTGAAGGTGGGACACCTTTTCCATGGATAAAGTGTCTGAACTTCAGTTCCCATAAAATATATGCAAGCTAAGGCCTGAAAATTGTATCTTATCACACAACTGAATTGTGTGGTTAGGATAGAAGACTGAAATCTTTTAGTACTCTCTTTTGAATTGTGAAATTAATATTAGGAAAATGAATAAGGTGTGAAGGTGATAACAGCTGCAGTATCAGCTGATAATAGTTTGAGGAAGTAGAGTCAACCCTGATTTTGAGAGCTTGCTAAGCTAATTAGAGTAATCCTGTGTTTTGGGCACTAGTGTGAAACCCTGTCTCAACTAAATACATGTAATAGTAGTTTTAACCGTGAACATGTAAAGGAAGTCTGGACCATTGTTAGGATGTACAATTGTTGACGTGATCTTGAAAGGGTGGAATTATTTAAATTATTGCCACCAATTTTGTGGGGGGAAGGTACCTAAACGAACTAAACAGTTCTCCTAAAATTGTGTTGCAATGGAGTATAAAATAAATTATAGGTAAAATGTTTGGGAGTATAGCTCTGTTGGGAGTGTTTGTCTACTCCTGTCAAAGCTTCTGGTCATATGCTAATACATCTACAGACTATGTAGAGCTGCAAAAACCTACAAGTTCATGCTAACTATGTAGATAGCTAGAGATCAGCCTAGGATACACGTGACCCTGTATCATGGAAAAAATACAAACTAAAGATACAGGCAAAGTGCATGTGATAGTGTATATAAGTCATATATGGGAAAATGAATTCACATACAATAAAAAAGTCAAATTTTTGAGAGCAGAAGTATGCCTGACTTTATCCAGTATTTGCTCCCAAAATGAAGGAAATTATTAAAGTCAGGTTATACAAAATTCATCTTTTTCTTATCATTTTAACATTTCAGTTAAGAGAAGAACTGAAAAAAGGGAATTTTTCAACTTCATGTCTATTTTGATCCACAAATATTATTAGTAAGAGAAAATAGCTTTGTAGAAAATATAATTTTTCTTAATAGAAACATAGCTAAATTGAATAACAAATTTATTTTGCAACCCAGAAGGAGTAACTAACATTGTGAAACAGAAACAAAAACAGAGGAAGAAAAGCTGGAAGAAGGGGAGAGGAAAAAAAGAAAAGGAAAATTTATCTCAGTTTTCTCATGTGTTTTTCATATATGTAGTACATTCAAGCTGTGAGCTATTTCTAATTTTTATATATAAAGAAATTCTAAAAAATAATATTATACTAAAAATTAACATAGGATTACATGTATATATATATATATATTAGATCAGAAAAAAGTATCACAAAACGCTAGTATACTTGGGAAGGAGGCTTCTAGACAATGTTTACATTTTCAAATAAGTAGTTTTCTTGAAACAAAGACATCTAAACCAGAAGACAGTCCGATTGAAATATTTATGTCTCTCCATCACCCATTATTATCAAAAGGGGTTTAGTTCAAGGTAGTTTTGTAGTAAACCGACAGATTTACGTCTCAGTTGAATGAACTGCTGCTCCTCACCTGGCAAAGCAGTGCACAGAGACACTGCTCAGAACGTTGGCATTTGTTACAAACAAGATTCATGCTATCAAGCACAGAAATCACAAACAATGTGACTTTCACCTTGACAGGACATTAATCAAGAGATAAAACAATATTACAGCTAAGTCCATTTAGGTAGGAATAGAATTGCAAAAGCTACCTTCCATTGGGCAATCAATTTCAGATCCAGC
>LOJH01028009.1:2682-17878 GCA_001685095.1 Ellobius talpinus
ATGCCACACACACACAGAGGGAGGGAGGGAGGGGGAGAGAGAGAGAGAGCGAGAGAGAGAGAGAGCGTTAGAAGTACAATAACGATGTATTTGAAACAATTTAACAATTCCATTGTGCACGAGAAATAATATTCATTTGCCAATATCGTCAACCCTTTTGGTAATCTGTTATTGATTATGGTGCTTAGTAAAGTAAATTTTGGCAAATTGTACTTTATTCCTAATGTGTGGGTAAAAGGCCCTGTAGGTGTTAGGACTTTATCACAGAATAATGACAGAGACAACCGCCATTGTGTGCTATTTAGATAAGCAGATCACAGAAAAACAGTAAAACTAGTATACTGATCTTCTACCAACGTGTATTTTCTACACACTTACTTCAGGGTTCAGATTTTCCATTTCATTATCTATTCAGCTTATTCACATTAACTTATATCTCCCCATCAAGTACTTTAATTAATGTTGAGACTGTCAAGCGGTTACAAAGGTGGCCCTATGCCTGCTGGTCTTGCAGCTCTGGATGAGGTCCACGAGAACATCTACTGGACGTGAGTGTTAAGGTAACAGTTGGTGCATCCAAGACCACCAACCGAAAAGATGACAAGATACCTATCCTTTAAACTGTTTAACATTCAGTCAGATGTGGGGGCACCCACTGGTAATCCTAGCCTTCCTTTAGTAAGCTGAGGTGGGGGAGGGATTGCGAATTTGAAACCATCCTTAGCTACCTAGTGAGACTGTGTCTCAAAAAATTGTAAATCAACCCAAAATACTTTTCAGAGGAACTAAGGAATGAAATATTTGACCTTTAGCATAATTAATTTAAATCAATAGTTTTAAGAAGACATTTATGACTATCTAAATTCAACTTATACATAAAACATTATCCAAAGGAATATAGTGACTCAATGGTGGCTAAGGATGGATTCAAAGGCATAATTTTAATGAAAGAGTTTCTACTTCTTGTATGTTGAAAGTGTCAAATCCATGGCATTTGTAAAGGCCTATCACAAGCCCTGGATTTTGGACTCAATGTTGCCATTAAGATTATCATCAGTAAAAGACTTATGATCCAAGTCTCTGTTAAGAAATGCCACGCTTCCAAGAAAGTCTGCCTTTAGTTAAAAATCAAGTTGGTTATCCAGACAGTTCAGTTACAAATAAAACTTGTCAAAAATTGTGCCTTTATTCCATTTCCAAGAGAGAGAGAGAGTGAGTGGGAGAGAGAGAGAGAGAGACTGTAATTATAATTCCAATTATATTTTCTGTGCTTCCTTCTGTACCATCCTTTCTTGAAAGTTTAGCTTGATTCTGAAAGGATAATTAACACTTACCCCATGTGAACAGTGGCCCCAGCTTAATTTTTCAGAAACTACCTTGTAAATAATATATTCATATTAGAGGAAAGTGAAGTTTATGCTCTCAAGAAGCTGTCCTGCATAATAAGTGACTGCCAGCTTGCTCTGCAGCCCTAGTGTGACAGAGAATTCATATGCGATGTGGAGTTAGTGCTAAAAATTATTTCTCAATGGTTTCTGTCATCCAAGAAAACATTCAAAAGTTTAGTTATCCAGTCTAGGTTTATAAGATGTGGAAAGCCTTCTGATATTACCATCTCAGTATTTTATTCTCCAGAGCCATAAAATATATATCACCCACTTAGTATTTTATCCCTTTTTACGGTATGTTGCCCTCCCTTCATCCCTAACTACAAACTTGAGAAAACTTGTGTTTTACCAAGAAAGTTAGCTGGTGAGTATTATCTAGCACACGCAAGCAGACGGGGAAGGTGTTTGATAGGAGCTAAACAGGAATCAAATGTTCTAACTTGGGAAGAACACAGATCGTTAGCCCAAGCATCCTCCATGAATAAGGATGAATATTACTTCAGGAATGTGGTGTCTGAAGTCAGTGAAGGTGGAGCTAGGTTTAGAAGCAGTGTTTGAAACAGTCTATCACCATATACATTTACCCCAAGAGTTAACGTTTTCCAAAATAGCCAGGAAAGAAGAAATGAGAGCATCTGATCATTTATACATATAGTATCTCAACATATGACCCAAATGTTACATTGTATTAATACTATAGTAGACTCAAGAAGTGATGAATTGTGGTACATTTAAAGATGTACTGGAAAGTTTGTTGGGCTGTACATAAGTCTGCAATGAAATGTTTGTTTTTATGTCAGTTTTGTATCTATGGAATATAGATTGCCTGTGGTCTCTAAAGCTATATTTATAGACTCGTAGAATTTGCTCTACATGCTAGAATCTCTAAGTAAAAATGTCTCCATTCCCGGGGTCTGTGAAATTCAGTGATTAATAGATAAACTTCAGGGACTCTGAGAAATCCCTGAATTGTTGGCAAGTTTTTATTGTTTTTCTTCTTAAATGTTTTAGAATGAAGACGCTATGGCAGAGGAAACTTTAAAAGCTACTTTTCTGTTAGTTTTATAAAATGAGGACAGTTACAGCAACTCACCGTACATACCACAAAAGGAAGATTCCGAACAGAGAGGGCCAGCATGAATGAGTGATGAAGGAATTTTAAAGAATTAGTGTTTGCTTTTTAGTTCTCATAAAGAAGAAAAAAGAAACTGGCTAAATTCCACCATAAAACACCCCATGCATAGTAAAATCACTGTCCTGAAGAACAAATTTGTAGCGGAAGAAATCGTTTGTAAATGCTACATGCTGCATTGTCGTCATTGGCTTATTTTGGTTCTTTTGTGACCAGTGATTCCCTGACATATATAAATGACATCATGGTTGAATCAGTTCCCCATGGAGCTAGACTTTCGGGCAAGTTTCCCTCTGTCCTAGCACTCAGTAAGGACAAATCCCAGAGACAGAGTTTCTTACTGTGCAATCAATTGTAAGTTTCGATGTGATTAGACAAGAAGGAACATGGTAAATATATACAGGTGACCCATGGGCTCATGCATACTGTGTAAGGACTATACTGCAGCTGTCTTTATATCAGCAGTAAGCTAATATACATGCATTCTGGACCATCACTAATCTAGCTCACGTCTGTACAATAGTACATCAACAATTACTTGTATTTCAATATTTGAGGACATACACGGATCAAATATGAGTAATGCATGTTCATTTCTTTGAATGAACACAGCTATCCAGTTGCAAAGCGGACAGGTGCTACATTTTAAAATAAACAGCAGCTAACAAACAATGGACTTCATCTCTAAAACTATTTTGGTAACTATTTTGGCCTAATTTCCTAATGATAATCTTTTAGTTTCTAAGCTTGCTGACTATACTATAAAATAGGCCAATCCTGAAATTACTTGCTGAACTAAAAATAGTCATTTCCCTTTGATATAATGTTGATTTTTCTTTTTGATACTCGTCTTCCCTCATGACCACTCCTCCTCTCCTCTCTCCTCTCCTCTCCTCTGCTCCCCTCCCCTCTGCTCGTCTCTCCTTCCCTCCCCTCCCCTCCTCTCCATTCTCCTCTTCTCTCCCCTCCTTTTCTTCCCTCCTCTTCCTTCCCCTCCCCTTTCTTTTTCCTTTCCCCTTCTCCATCTCTATCTCTCCCATATACATACATACATATATACATATTTATATTCCAACTCTTTATATGTTAAATGTTGCAGTTATTAAGTACTATGAAATTTTCTCCTTTATATGTCACATGAAACCAATACCAGAGGATATTAAAACTGAAAACTTCATTAAGAATTTTTCAATAAATGTAAATAAATATGTAGGTTCCTATGTGACCTATGTTCCTATGTATGCTCAAGTGGAATTATACAGAGACATCACATTCATTACAAAGAGGCCATCAAGAAATTTACAGAGATTCTGACATTTATCTGAGGCAGAAGATGAAGGTAAATGGCCAGAGCACTGATGCTTGGTTGCTTTAATCCAGAGCACAACAAAATTAGTTTTTTTTTACAAACAAGTAAATATATCTGGAGTATCAAGTAGATTTTTATTAGCAAAACGATCAAACATAAATCACTCCAAGGAGTTAACCTGTCAAATAGTTAAGGATATCAAAAATTATAATAATTCCTCTACTATTTACTAGTGTATTGTTAACAAATGAGAGGAGAGAATAAAGACCACAGACAAAATAAAGCACACTGTTAAATAATTTAAGATCTGTGTGAAACTAAAAAAAATGTGATTAATATACAACTATAGGAAATAGGGTAATTATTTGAGGCAATATATAACCATATTGCATTCTAAGTTAAAGAGCACATGAAGTGAGTGGTTAGCATAAAATGGTCTGAAACTAAGTGAAGCTAGAGACTTATAATCCATAAGTATATGGAGAAAATGTAAAGCTTTAATCTTATACAAGTTAGCATTTCACCTGTAAAAATGCCTTAAGGATAGTTAGAACTGAATTAAACCAGAAATTTTCTTAGTGAAATTACTGATAATGATTTAATATCCACCCTTATAGTGTTTTCTGTGAATTGAGGGCTTTTTACTGTTATAATTCTCAATTCCTGTTTATCTCCCTCCAGTGGACTGAAAGTTAATTGAAGAATGAGGTTCATGTTTATTTTTATGCAGGAACATTGGATGTAATTAGGTACAGTGCCTATCATTATACAAAAATTTTAAAACATCACAAAAGCAAGAGTGGACAGAAAGTGTTTTCATAATTTGCAAACATACAAACCCAGTAAGAACTTAAGTATTAATTAAGTGATAAAAACAGAGTTAAATTTTTGATGAGACGTTTCTGAAGCTCTTAATAAATGTTGGTTTACTTACAAAGTTTCATCAAGACACCGAGGAAGAGGTAAAACACAGGGACTCCAAGACTTCTGATAAGGCTTCTTTAGCTGTGTCCAACAGAAGTCACTCACAACTAACTTAAGGAATAGGAAGCACAAGAAAAGCATTCCGTTTCTAGTGTCCAGAATCAAAAAAAAGCAATGGAGAGCTCTTAGGACCACTTCAGGATGCATTCCCATGCCCTAGTAAGGTACATCTTGAGTTTTAGCCTTCCAAAACCACAGTTATGGGAAAGCAGAGAACTGTTCATCTCCAGAAGGGAAAGTAGATACTGGGCAGGTCAAAACATCAGGCATCCACTGTGTATATAGAAAACCTTAAACTCCCTTTGTTTCAGTACCAGAACTTTATTAACATACATTATACTTGAATTAACCAGAGATAAACTCAATGTCATTAATGTAATCTTTGAGAAATGTAGACATAGAAATAATCTGTTATCCAGTAAAGAGGGAATGGGTAAAGTGTGCTTCTCCACAATTAGGTCTTAGTTTTAGCTTGGATCTGTTGCATTATTTGGAAAGATTAGCAATTACATTAGACCTTTTTTCATGAAATAAAAAGATAAAAAATGTGTTATGAAGGACGATCTTAAATTCATTGCATATATATCTATATGTAAGCTTAGATATAATACTAGCATTTATTATTTTGCATAGTGTAATTGTGGATATTGTAGTTTTAAGTATAAGAAATGATTTTCTTAGGAATTGGCATGGCATTATATTTGACTTTTTCATAACTATTGATAATAAATCGTAACTTCTAAAGAAAATAAAACAGTGGCCGGGATATATGTGTGGTAAAGCACTTGCTTAGAAGGTTCAGTGCCCTAGAGTCATCCTGACCTGAGCAGAGAGCAAACTCATTTTTCTTCAGCCTTTGTGCTTTCTCCACGTCCTCAGATGATTGGATGATGACTACTCTTAATGGTGAGGAGGTCTTTACTCTGGCTTACTATCCAGTTCCTATCCCTTCCAGCCTTCAAAATGCCCAGCAGTGATACTTGCCTCAGCCACCTTAGCATCTCCAACCCAAGCCAGACGCTGGCGTGTAAATTAAGCATGGTACTTCTTCACAGATTGCCAATACTTATATAGAACCTTTTTTTGTTTTTACTTTTTCTCTAGTTTTTATACTGATGTTTACTTATCTCATAATTGCTTTGCTTTTTACTTTTTAAACTCAACATTTGAGAGGACTGACAAAGTTTGAATACAAAGAGCCTCCTTCAAACTCTGTGACATTACATTTGTTGAAAGTACTGTAATGTGTTTGTTTCATACAAGATAAGCAAACAAACAAATAAATGTTTATTATGAGATAAAAAAGCAAATAAATAAATACGGAAATCTCTTCCTGATGAAGAAATATATGGACGTGCATTTGATCCTTTGGTCAGCATAACCAAGGTTTAGACTTATACAAGAGGTGTGGGAGCTAGGAAAGGAATTGCTGCTTTGAAATGTGGTTTTGAAATATGGGTGCATGTGTTTGCTTTCATACGTGATCATGTGCCTTCCATTATGGTTGAGTGGGCAGTTAATGCTGCTGAATAGGACTGGATCAGAGACCTGGTTTGTGAGGTTTCCTCTACACATTTCTCCGCCCACACTTGCAGTTACCATCAGCATGCTGTAAGTGCATGCAAATGATTGTTCACCGATCTTACTTGGTGATCCCCTGGAATCTGTGAAACCATCTTGACCACCGGATAGCACTAAGCTATTGAAGTTTTGTCCATTTTCCTAATTTTGGATGTTCGCCTTTCTCATCTTGTAATTAACTGGACTAAATAAATTATATGAACAATGTGACAACTATTCACCTGCTAAATGACAATATTAAAAATAATCATGTCTCATGTTGGCAGGGATAAATGGGCCTGGTGCTTTCAATTCATTGCAATTAAAACTGGCACAGTCCTTTTGGAGAGCAATTTGGCATTATATGGGGAAAAACCCATGAAATATTCATACTATCTAATCTATTAATATTCCTTCTGGGATTCTGTCCTAAGGAGATGATCCAAAGTGTGGAAATGGTCACATTGTTGGAGACATTAGTGGATTCAACATGTAAAACAAAAAAGAAAAAATAGGTAATCAAGTGGCCAGTAATGCACTTCTTTACAGACGTCAGAGGCAGGTGCACAACCTTGACAAGGAAATGTGAGGATTATACTAAGGGGAAAGGGATGTACTGTGGTGTTTTCTGAGGAAGAAAAGCAGCACACAATTACATGCAAATACTGTAAAATCTGGTGAAGCATATATAATAAAGTGGGTTTTAAATGTGTTGTGAAATACCCGCTCTCTCCCGTCTTTCTCTGATTTTAGGATGTATTATGGCATTTTGTGAAAAAGTTTTAAGAATCCCAGACATACGTTTTCTTTCCTTCTTCAATATTCTAGCACTGGATGTTAGCCATTGTTCTGGGCAGTTGTCTTCCTTTCCTTGACCACTCTTCAGTGGTCTGGATGATGTTTATCTCGTCGTTCTGTAAAGGAGAGGCCATTCCTATGTTTGTGATGCAACAGTCTGCCCTCAGAGGAAGCTTCTTCCCTGTGTCAGCACACGTCCAATCACCACGCTCCCTTTCAGCCCCTTTCTGCGCACGGTTCTCCTAAGAGAAGAAGTTCAAATGCTGAGTGACTCTGAACTGGCTTCCTGTCCACTGTTCAAATTGACCTTCCAATCTCCTCCCCTCCACCAAGCTCTCCCATGAGGCGTTTTTGACTTCCTCAACACCACTGGGCATAATGATCTCTTTTTTAATTTTTAAAAAGATGTTGTGTCTCTTTAAATTAGTGTTCTTAATAAACAACTAATTAAAATAAGTAACAAGATGCTAAAATATCATATTGATATTTAGTGATATTGCCTATGGCAGTGAGATATCATTTAAAACAGGAAAATAATTAAAATGTAGTGATAAAATATCCATTTTATGAGTTCATTTAGTACTTTGATGGAAAACAAGAAGGAAGTGTATGAAGTGTGTATGTTCCTCACTGTGTGAAGAAAATGCACTCATACTGGTTCTTTATTGAAGATTATTTCATATCACAGTCTTTCTTGTTATTTCTGCTTGTCAATTATCATATTCCATTCAACGTACTAAGTTTGCAGTTCATTTCCAAGAGGCTCTGGTGAGTACATGAGTGTCACGTTGTGTTAAGTACTACATTGTACAGTTGGAGGTACTTACCTTTCTTGTCACATAAGCTAATTATTAATTTCTCCATTATGAAGATGTTGCTTTCAAATGCAGACGTGAGGAAGAGAAGAGATCCTTGTGAAGTCATGGTGTAGGATGTTGTGGGGTTGGCCACAGATCTAGCTGAGATACCCCTTCATTGCATGGCTTTCGGTGATTGTATCGGAGGACACACTTGTGTGAGCTAAAACCTCTTCCCCCTCTACTACAGCTTCCAGGGATACCACTGGCATGCCTCTCTTCTTTCCTGTTTAAACTCCCACACTTCGCTGTATAATTCCAGATCCTCCAGCAACCACTTGATGGTGAAATGGTTGTGCATTTTTAACAGCTTTTAAAAATATAGAAGCATTTTTATTTGTGTTTTAGTGTTTAGTCCATTATTATGAGTATGTGTAACATAACAAAATTTGAAAATTAAGTAAAATAACGCTTTAGTAAATGGAAAAATTATTCTTGTCTTATTAAGCATTTTATTGAGAATAATGAAAGCTGGTAATTTTAGAATCGTATTATGTTTTAGATACAGAATTGCTAATCAGTTTACAACCATTATATGATTTAATATTTAGGAAAACATAGGAAATATATGATATTATTATCTCCATTTTTATGGATATTGAAACTGAGAACAAGAGATAAATTGTATAACATTTTTTAGGATGGAACCACGAATTTAACACCAGAACCTTAAACAAAAGTTTACTTGTCTTATATGCTCAGATACAGTAATTGATCTTCATTTTCTCCTCACTTTTCTGCCCACATAGTAAAGGAAACAAAATATTAAATACTCAAAACTGCATGTTTACATATATAGACACTAGGAAGGTTTCACACCGACAGACTCAGAGAAATTTAATCAGTAATGAGACAACCCCATAGTCCTCAGTTGTTGGAAGAAATTTCTGTCTGCATTACTTATAAGTTCTAACAAGTACCTTCTGTCATATACAGTACTCTTTTGCTACTTCACATTGGAGGTTAAATTACGATATGCAAGGTAAGTGATTTTTTGAGAGGTCTTATGTCCTTAGTATCCAAAATGCTTATTCATTTTTGCCTGTCTTAAAATAATTAAACTGCATTTTGCATTAATATTAATTCTGTAAATGAGTATAATTTGTTTAGTGCCTTCTGTATACCAAGTATAGATTTGGAATATAGCAATGAGAAAAACAAGACCTCCACATTCTTGGAACCCACGTTCTGAAAGAGGCTGTAGAGAGAGGAGAGAGAGAGAGAGAGACATACATTAAACAGTATCATACTTTGGGAAGTGTGCGTCCTAGGTATGAAATGAAGACAGCGGCTGGCTGAAAGCATTCCAGAATGTGGAGGGTGCCTTGCACAGGGTAGCTGAGAAAAGAGATTGAAAGATATGGTATTTGATGAGAGACCTGGGATACATGAGGTCATGTGACTGGATCAGCGTTCATGCTACAGGTATCTTAAGCACACCCAGTGTCACTAGAGAGGATAAGTGAGGAAGAGTAGGAGACGGGAATGGGGGGATAAAGTGAGCCCCAGTGTGCCCAGTAGATGATGGATATTGTAGAGAGGATTTAACTCTTCTTTTGATTGGGTTTTGAATTGGAAGGTGGCTGACCTGCCTGGTATAATCCATGACAAGATAATACAAGAAGCCCCGTGGGAGACCACTTAGGTACCAGGGCAGAGTCTTGCTGGAATGCAGGATAGTCGGGAGTCCTAGAAAAGAAGCTTTGAGTTGTGTCCAGCATGTCTGGATAGAACTCCCTTTTACTCAACATTGTAAAGAATGGAAATGGCAGGCACCAAGGTGTTATCTGAATCAATTTTATGTGTTTGTCATGTTTGTGCATTTTATTTTTCTTGATGCTACTTATTAGTACTTAAGACATTGAATGATTTTACTATTTAAAAAAATTAAATATACTAATTAGCATTTTCTTTTTTTCTCTTCCGTAGATTTAACTCCTATTATACTATTTTTTCATTTTATATGCCTTCTCTTCCACTTTAGGTTATTGTTCGCTGACCTGAAAATATTCTATAGTTATGTGCAGAATTTTATTGTGAGCATAGACTTTTAATCTTTTGTAATCACTACAGAATACATATTACAGAAAAAATATAAATCAGAATGACTTAGAAAATGTAATTACCTTGCTAAGCCAGGCAGTCTCTGATATTATTTGAAGCAAGCTGGGATCTAAGGTCCAGTTAATAAACCTGCATGCGTCTGTCTGTCTGTCTGTCTGTCTGTCTGTCTGTCTGTCTAGATCTATCCGTAATGATAAGGGATTCTTTTACTGTGAATCATTGTGCTCTGTTTATTTATACTTGACTTAAATCTCAGATATTGTAATATCTCTATTACATAGAAAGTGCTCATCAATAGAAGAGTAA
Organism: Ellobius talpinus; assembly: GCA_001685095.1. NCBI lineage: Eukaryota > Metazoa > Chordata > Mammalia > Rodentia > Cricetidae > Ellobius > Ellobius talpinus. The sequence continues at coordinate 13,081 of LOJH01028009.1, forward strand.
AGCAAAGGTCGGAAATGTTTGCAGAATTTGACTCAAGTACAGCCATGTATATTCTACACATTGCTCTCCTGCAGCTTTCCGGGAATTTTTAAATATTTTTAAAATGGGAACTAAAAATAGACCTAGTAGAATTGAAATTATTGAAATTATCATATATAAAGTATCATACTAATACTGGAAAATAATGATTTTTTTATTGAAATAAAAAACATGAAAATTTACATGATGGCCACATAGCATTTTTGAAAAATAATCATGTTGAAATTATGAATAAAAATGCAATCATTTAGACTAAGATACATCATGAATTTAGTATCAGATTACACAACAGGGGAGAAGCTTGGTGAGCTGAAAGTGGGAGCAGATGAAATGATGCTAATAGCATAAAATCAGGAAGAGCTGATGGGAGGGCATCATGCATTTGGTTAGAGGTGTAGGGCAGAATAAAGAGCATAAACCATATTTGATAGGGGAATGTCTGAAAATTATCTAGAACCATTGAAAAAGTTCAATGTAATGATCCAAGGAATCATAGTTAGGTTTAATAAAAAAAGGGAAACAATGGAAAAAGTGGACCACACAGCAATAAAAGAGAAAAGGGTGCACATAACCTTCAGTAGATATTTTTCTATTTATTTTTGAGATTATAATTCCATAATTTTCCATCCTCTTCCTACCCTCCAATTCCTCTCATATATTTCTCCTCGTTCTTTTTCAAATTCATGTCTCTTTTTCATGAAATGTTGTTGCATGCATGTATGAGTATATATGTGTGTGTATATATATAATTTCTGAATACATAACAACAGCTTGCTCTCTCTGTATAATGTTTCTTGTATGCAAGTTTTCAGGCACACTGTTTAGTATTGGATAACCAATTGGTGTGCTCTCCCCTTAGGAGGACAATTCCTCCTGCTCGCAACACTTTGTTGCCTGCAGTTCTTTGCCTAGGGTTGAGGCCTGGTGGGCTTTTCTCCTTCCTCTTTGGCTTATCAACTGCTGTTGTCCTTGGTCAGCTCATGTTTAGGCAGTCATGTTGGGAGACTTTATCAATATCAAAAATGCTGAGGGAAGCCTGGATACAATAAAATGTGCTCAGCATACCAAATAAAAATGACAATAAATCATACATTTATAGTCAGTGAAAATGTCCTTAAAGCAAACCGCGGGATATAATCAGTTTTAGAAAAAAAGATATACAAAATCCTCCAGAGTTTGTCACTAGAAAAGTCCGTAATGGCATCTTTTATGTAAGGAGAATATTAACCCAGAGAATCAGGAAGCAGTAAAGAGCAATGAGGGTGATACATTAAATAAATCTAAATGTTATTTGACCTCATAAAATAAGGCTGAAGTTGAGTAAATTGAATGGAGGAATGTACAGACAAAAAAAAGATACAGTGGAATACTAAATGAAGTGAAATTGGGTCTTTATTCCTAGAATTATCTAAAGAGGGTCATCAGACTTTGACAAGTAGGAATGCATGGTGTAAGAGCAAAAAACTATAATAATAGTGATAAAATTGAAATGCTGATTAAAAATAACAATTGGATGTCAGATTGTGCAGTCACAGCCAAATATCCTGTTAGTGACATAAATTGTAAACTGATAAATATACTTGTTTAGTGACAAAGACCGTCAGACTGTTTTGAAAATCCAACCGTGCCCTAGTTTCAAAGGATTATGTAAATATTAGGATGTACAGAGTTTGAAAGAAAAAACATAGGAGGTGGAATCACTGCTCATGTTTATTCCCAGTAGGTAGTGACAAAGCTCAAGACTGTATGACAGTATTTTTTTTGGTAGCAAGTAATAACTATATGAATGATTTTTCCCATCATACATCTACACACAAATGTATCATACATCTACTGTATCTAACAACTTCATGTCTCTCTTCTCCCTACTTCCTTCTGTCTGTCTTTCTGCCCATTTTCCAGTTCCTTACTGTCTCTCCTCTACATTCAGGTCAACTTTTAAAAAACTACTATTCTACACACTGAGAGAAAACATACTTGTTTTTCTGTGTCTTATTTTTCACAGTGTCACCCTCCATTTTCATGGTTTTCCTAAAAATGACAGGATTCCATTCTTTATGGTGGAACAATAATCTACTGTATAGACTTTGCTTTTTAGTCCATTTGTCTCTTGATGCCTAGGCTGATTCTCTGTCTTGGACACTGGGAACTGAGCTGCGGTGAATTGAGTACATGGGTGTCTCTCTTGCATTCTGATTACATGCCCTTCAGATTTCCATCTAGCAATGGAATAGTTCTTTAAAGAGAGATGGTCCTCTCTTGTCAGCTTCAGTTTGCTGTTCTTATGGAAAGTTCATGCTAAATTTCATAGTAACTATAGTTATTTACATTACCACCAACCGTGTGAATACCTTTTGCTCCACAATTTATTATTTTCAGATTTTTTAAAAAGATAATAGTTATTCAGAGATGAGATGCAACTTCAGTGTGGTTTTGGTTAGCATTTTCCTGACATTTCTCTGATGTCTCAGTTTGATTCATAATTTGTGGGGCGTTTGTATTTCTCCACTTGAGAAGCGTGCACTCATTTTTTGGTAGTTTTAAAACTGAATTACTTGTCCTTTGTTGTTTATTTTATTTTTCAGTATGCTTATAATTGAAACAGACTTGCCTTACTTTCCTCCTTCCCTTTCCTCTCTCCAGCCCCTACCAGGAATCTTCCTTCTAACTTCTGTGTGCCCTCCCACTCTCGAGTTGATAGCCCCTTTTCTTTAATTATATATATATGTGTGTGTGTATGTGTGTGTTCATATACATGTATATTATTTATATGCACATATAACTTACATGCATTACACATATTAATATACATATATAAATGTGCATGTATGTATTTTTAATGTGTGTGAACAAATATGTAAAAATATAACCTACTGAGTCCATTTTTGTTGTTTGTATATTTATGGTTTCAGGCCTGACTACATTGGACAACCAAAAAGGTGGTTCATCTCTGGAAGGGGCTAATTATCCTTCTTCCAGTAGTCATTAGTTGCTTTTAGTTCTTTGTCTAGGGGTAGAATTAATATTTGCATTAACAGTCCCACCATCCCAGCACTGTTTATCCAGCTGTTTCTAGGGTAGACTGTTTAGCTGCAGACTTCATTGCATTTTTGCTCTTAGAGCCTTTCACCCAGCCCTCTTCCGTGATGTTCTCTTAGCCATAGATGCAGGAGCAGTGCTATTAATAGATCCATTAGATCTTCGTTATTTTAAAAAAGAAGGTTGTACTTCTGTATTTAGTAATGTGTGTGTGTGTGTACACATGAACAATTAATGAAAAAATAGGCTATGAATTTGTAAAAAAAATAGTTAGGTGGTGTGTGTCAGAGAGCTTGGGGAGAAAAGGAAAGGGAGAAATGGGGGTTACCACACCAAAACAAAACACCAGTGTGGAACTATCCTTTAATCATTTGATGTTTCATGAATGCTCAGATAAAAATTATGAGTATCAGATCTATATAGAAACCATCCAGCCCTCAAAATTATAAAAATAACATGGATCCCCAAGAAGTGTGTTGGAGGGAGGCTGCTTGGTTGTTCCCGGCCGCTTGGCTGCTCATGAAATAATCACACAGAAACTGTATTAATTAAAACACTGCTTGGTCCATTAGCTCTAGCTCCTTATTGGCTAACTCATCTATTAATTTAACCCATTTCTATTAATCTGTGTATCACCATGAGGCTGTGGCTTACCAGGTAAAATTCCCAGCGTCTCTCTCCAGCGGCTCCATGGCTTCTCCCTCTCCGCCTTCCTTCTCCCAGCATTCAGTCCAGTTCCCCCCATCCCTCCTGCCTAAGTTCTGCTTTATCAACAGGCCAAGGCAGTTTTTTTATTCATTAATGTAATCACAGCTAACGGAGGGATATCTCACATCACAAGTGCTGCTCTGTTTGCCCAGAATATTAGTAAATAATATTAGACAACCTGATTTTATACAACTTCATAATAGTCTGATATAAGGTTACATTTCTAAAATAATCAATAAATAATCATTTCTACAATAATCAATAAATGTTAATAAAAGAAGAAAAAAGTGGACTGGAGATATTGCTTAATAATAAAGTAATTGCTTAGTGTGCATGAAGCCTTCAGTTTAATTCCTAGCCCCACATATGTTCTTTTTCAAATACCTCGTGTATTGATTTCAATCATTACTATGATAAACACTTGGGAGCTTTTCCTGCATCAATGTAATATATTTTGAGATTGTCATTCCTCTGATCATATTTTCTATTGGGTTATGTCTTACAATGTGTTTGAGAATTAAATGTTTAAATTTATTGTTATTAAAATTGGAAATGTGAGTAAAAGCTCATATATATTCATGTATCAGTTTATATATTTGTATATTTGTTATTTATTTTACATATTACCTATTTAGCAATCTTCTGTTAGCTGTACAGGTTTTTTTGTTATTTAATGAACTGTCTCTTCATTCTGTGGTTTGTTTATTGGCATAATCTGTGTATCACTCTCCAGTTATTATCCATATAGATTTCTCCTAGACAGTGGGCTATCTGTTCACTTTGTCATCTGTTTTTCTGTGAAGAAGCTTTTCTGAAGTTTTAAAAATTGGTTCTTTGTGTCTTTCACATCCTACCTTCTAATCCCATCCAACTCCCAAAGTAAATCAAAATAAAATTGAAGAGAAAAAGAGGGAAAGAAAAAGGGGGAAATCTCATCATTGAATGTAGTGATTGGGGAAAGCAGGCCTGCTTTTCGTCCTGCCCGGCTCCCGCATGGCTAGCTTATACCCCG
>LOJH01028011.1:481-17878 GCA_001685095.1 Ellobius talpinus
ATTAAGATGTAAGAGTTAGCCAATAAGAAACCAGAGCTAATGGGCCAAGCAGTGTCTTAATTAATACACTTTCTGTGTGGTTATTTTTGGGAGTCTGGATGGCTGAAAAATGAACATGCGGCCAAGTAGCCTTCTTACAACAAAACCCAGGCTGTTAGAAGACTATAGGTTGTTCTCCACAAACTAATAGAAAACCTCCATTGCTGAAGACATCTACACAGCTCACTCAACATGAGAGCTGAGCTGGTATGAACATAGAGCCTTTGCCACTACATGCTAGAGTCTTTGGTAAGGAATGTACTGTGCATGCTATTAGAGGAGAAATGTAAACACCAAATGAGCCCACCAACCCTTTGATCTACAATATTGTTCCTGCCTTCAAGACAAGTCAGTGCAAAGGTTGAGCAAAATTTCAGGAAACAACCAAACAGTACCTGATTTGACAGAAGGCCCACTCCAAATGAAATCCATACTTGACACTGCTAGAGTGTCAAAGATTGTGAGACTAGATAGCCCAAGGACTTTGAGTAAAACCAAATAACTATTGTTCAAAAAGTAAAAAAAAAACAAGTAGTAATAAAATGACTCCTAATGACATTCTGCTGTACTCATAGAGCAGTGCTTTGCTTATCCCTCATCAGAGAAACTTTCATCAGAGAAGTGCACAGCTCCTTCACTGGGTTCTTTGTGTATATGTTATGGCTTCCAGCTCATTTTTATGGGATTCCTGAGGGTGTTAACCAGTTGGTCCCTTTTCTTGAGCTCCTTTCCTTCTGTTTGCTTGTCTTGTTCAAATCCAATGAGCTATTTTTTATTTTATCTCATTTTATTTTATTATCACCCCTTAGAAGCCTGCCTGTTTTCCAGGAAGAGAAAGGAATGGAATGGAGCTGGATGGAAAGAGAGGGAAAAGAACCGGGAGAAACAGAGGACAAGGAAACTATAATCTGGATATATTGTATAATAGAAAAATCTGTCCTCAGTAAAAGGAAAAAGTAAATAAAATTCTAGTATATGAAGAATCAATTATTAGTCCTCCAGATTAAAAATGAAGTGAAACCACATTAGTTAAAATAGGCCAGTAAGGCCTTTTAAGCAAGCCCATGGTCTCTTTCATCTTCATTTTAATGGATGTAGTTCTGGTCATACTATGTGGTAAAGCAATACCTAGTAAGAATTTGCTTTGGGACATAAGGACAAGCCCTAAGGCATAGGTACTTGGCATGAGGAAATGCAAGAGTCTTTCTATCTGTACCACAAATTCACAAGATGTATAATGTCACCAACAAGTTAGTCTTTCATTTGGAAAGTGCACACTTATATCTACAAAGGGCACCAAAACAGTTAATGCTATAATCTATAATCACATGCATCGAATTGTAAAATAAGTAAATAAACTTCAAAAATCAGACAATAGAGAATGGAGAGAATAAAATCAAAGGAAGGAAAAGGGGATGGCATGGGGGACGAGGAAAGTGAAGTAAGAAAAGGGAGATAAAAGGGAGGGACCTACAATCCCAGATATAATTTGACTTTTTGCTTCTGGACCAGATCTCACTAACTTTCTGGAGCTGGCCTCAGGTTAGTCTTGAACTTGCAATCTTCCAGCCTCAGCCTCCAGAGTAATGAGAACTCTAGGCACAGACTACCAGGCATGCCTTAAACACATGTTCCAATATAGTCCAGAGGAACATTTTTTTTCTAAAATAATTAGTTCTGAAAGGATGAACAGAGCTTGGAACAGGACAGGTATTCATCATCAACAGTTGTGAGGTGGCATCACCAAGGACAGTGGCACAAACAGGGAAGCTATGTCTCTTCGCTCGGAAGAGCATAAGTTACACACTGAAATCTTCATAAGATACCATCCCATCAGTCATATTCCCAAAAGGACAGCCACTACTGGTCAGTTCCAACACAAGTGCCAGGCAGAGTTACCCTAGAATGGCATGACAACAAAGGGCACAGAGGCCACAGGCCTTGACAAGAAGTAGACCCCGGTTGTTACAGATGACTCTCATCTGGACAGATCTAATAAGAGGGAAACAGCAGCATCAGTGAAGTAAATATAGATTCCATGATACATTCTGTGAAATTGTCCAAGTTTCTCACTGTTTATGAACTCACTGTCATGTCCCATTCCATTCCACAAGCCTAAAATGCTTTCTCTCCCTTGCCCCAGAGATCTGCTTGGGTTTTGTTTGTTTCTTTTGTTTTGTGTTTCTCATACCATTTAAATGTTAACCTAAGAGAATTTTCACAATGGAAATTACCCTCCAACAGTTTTCTGTCCACTCCCTAATTTCCACTTCTCTATCTTTTTGGGTTTTTTTGCTTTGCTTTGCTTTGTTTTGTTTATATTCCACTTTTTCGAGACAGGGTTTCTCTGTACTCTGAAGCCTGTCTGAAACTAGCTCTTGTAGACCAGGCTGGCCTTGAACTCACAGAGATCCACCTGTGTCTGACTCCCAAGTGCTGGGATTAAAGGCGTGCGCCACCACCACCCAGCTTCCACTTCTCTATCTTGAAGGCACATAATTCCATGCCAGGATGTAGACTTCCTTTTTAAATTATTACTCTTTTCTGTGTATCTCTGAATCCTGGAACCTTAGCACCATCTTTGTCTTTCTGAACACTGCAGTGCCTCTATCGTCTAGAAGAGGTCTTTATCCAACATGCTGCTCAGTGAGGGTTATGGAAACCGCTCAGTGCTAGAGTGTTTATGTAGCACACAGAAGGCCTTGGATCCCCAGAACTCCAGAGACAAACAACAACAATGGCATCATTCTGTCAATATTCACTTAAAAAGTCACAAAATACTTAAAAATTGCCTGTAAATTCACTAGGAGTATAGTCATTGAATCCTGTTCCTAGGGGTGTTAGTAATTAAAGAAATCCCTTGGTCAGCAAGCTATGAATCTCTATTAAATTCCACTGTGTTTATTTTTTCTGTTTTGTTTTGTTTCTCAAGACAGAGTTTCTCTGTGTAATATCCATAACTGTCCTGGAACTAGCTCTGTAGACCAGGCTGGCACTGAACTCACAGAGATCTGCCTACCTCTGCCTCCTGAGTGCTGGCATTAAAGGAGAGCGCCACCACCACCTGGCTTCTACTGTGTTATAATCAACATTTCAAATATTAGGTAACAGGCTTATCAAAAATTGTTGTTGAATTTGTTTTCAGTTGAGATCATTTCGATGAGCTTCCTGGACCCCCTTAACTTATTGCCTGGACAAGTGGTTCCCATTACATCAAAAATGTCTGGAAGTCTTGCAAACCCAGATGATTGAACCCCAATTTTAGTGCTTCTGGTTCAAGAAGCCTAGGGTAAGACCCCCAAATTCTCACTTCTAACAAGTTCTCAAAGTTGCTGAGGTTACCATTTGAGTCTCTCTTCTCGTTTCAGGGGAGCAGATCACTAGTTACTCTACCACTTCTCTCATTCCCTGACGCTGCCTCAGACACCTCTAGAAGAGGAGCCACTGGAGCATTTACTACTTAGTTTAAAAAACTTAAAAGTTATGTTCTGGGAGTGTGGATGAATATTCTGTTTTAGTTCCATAATGAAATCTAGGCTTCGGCATCATTAACCAATCTGCCTCATAATGAAAATTAATTATTATGGTCATTAGACTAAATGGTTTCTGTCATCTGCAAAGACATAATTGGTCCAGAAAATTGTTTCACAAGTATGAAATAATCAATCAGCAAAAGCTGGCTATACTCAGGATTTTTTTTCCCTACTGCTTACCAAGGGAGCCACCCCAAAGTCACTTTGAAGCAGGAAGGCGGGTGGGAGAAAATGTGATTACTCTAACAAGGAATGAAGAAAATATGTGATCTGTCTATTCTAATCTGTAAAACATTATGTTTTCAAAGACTGGTGGGTGTAGATCTGGCTGTAGCTATGGCTGTGTGTGTACAAGCGCCTGAGAAAGCCAGGAGAGAGTTTCAGAACCCCTGGAGCTGGACATACATGTTGTTGTAAAGTGCTCATTGTGGGTTCTGGGAAGAAAGTTTGGGTGCCCTGCTAGACCAGTATCTCTTCCCTCTTAATCACTGTGCCATCATTTCAATCCTGTACAATATTATCTTTAAACCATTGTGGTACTTTGAATGAGAATGGCCCATAGGCTCATATGTTTGAATACTTGATCCCTCATTGGTGGAACCATTTGTAAAGGATTAGGAGGTGTGGCCTTGCTAGAGAAGGAATGTCGCTGGGGGTGGACTTTGAGGTTTCAAAAGGTGTCTGTCATTCCCAGTGTCTCTCTATGCTATACCAGCCACCATACCTTTGCTTGCCATCATGGACTTGAACCCTCTGAAACTGTAAGCCTTAAATCTAACGCTTTCTTATGTAAGTTACCTTGGTCACAGCATTTTATCACAACAAAAGGAAAAAATTATGATAACCATACTTTTCTCAGTTCCAAGGGGCAGGCAAAAATCACAGAAATTCTGAGAGGGAAAGCGCATTGTCCCCAAGGTAGATCCTGCAAATGCAGCACATTTTTTTAAGAGACTGAAAGAAATATATTAACATGACCATGTAAAGATCATGAAGAGTCAATGGGCTAAGAAATAGAAGCTGTGCAGAGTTGAAGGACAGGAAGTGACGTACATGAGATGTATCAAGGCCAAGATCATCCTCAGGGCGGCACCTACTCTATGGACTCACCCATGTTAGGTGCCAGTTCCTCATCCATACCACTGAGCTTTCTCTTCGGTTGTCTGATTGGAATGTTCATAGATCCCTTGAGACTGTCAGGAGCCCTTGATTGACACACGGCTCTCTTTGAAGACTACAACTGCCTTTTCCGTTTGTATCCATTTTATAGTTTAATCTTTTGGGATTAAGCTCTTCTTCTAATGCTATTTCCAAATACATAGATCTGCTGAATCGCCTAACAGTGACTTATTGAAAACCTACCTCTGCCGAGTACAAAACTTAAAAACGACTATTGATTAATGGGGTATGGGACAAGAGCAGCTTACAAAAAAAAATTGGAAGCCCCTTTTTACCCTCACCCCTTAATTTTGTTAAAATCTGGTCAGAGACTAAAATAAACAAAAGTAATTATATCAGAACAATACAAATTAGCATATCTCCCAGAGAGAAAATAAAACCAAGTTAATTAGGAAGGAAACTTTTCCTTATAGATGAGCAGGAAGCAGGATCAAATGAAGAGTCAGATGCATTTGTGGGTATAGATGAATAGCCCCATGAATAAGGCACTGATTTTGACCCCAGTATACCCACAAAACAAATGGATGTTGACATCTTCAGAGATGACTAGGATCGTTGAAACTGATAAATAAATTACTAAATTAAGCTGTCTCAATCAAGCATTATTTGTAAGGGTACCATGCTACCAAAGTTTATCATGTTTTCTTTGAAGGGAAGTTCTCCATGAAAAAATGCGGCTAATTGTACATTGTTCAAAGTAGGATCAGATGGAGAAGGTAGCAATTTAGGGAAGATTGCTCCAAGGATGCCAATACTGAACAAACGTACTAATAATGGGCCAGTGTGGATCCAAAAGCAGGGTCGGCTTATTCTATGCACACTTCCGTCCTTCTCGTGGGGGTCGAAGGGAAGATGTTCTGAACCCAAAGCCTGAGCTATATACACGCTCCTTTTGTAGCACACTTCCTGCCCTGACTACAGCACATTCTTTTGGCTTTCTGAGAGTTGCTTCATTCCCACCAATGATGAAAGGCCTTGAACACAGAGAGAGAACAGAATGAGTGTCCTAAGTCTAATTGTCTTCATTAAACTGAAGAAACTGACACATCCATCTATCTCCGTGGGAATTAGCTGCTTGCATATATTTGAAGGATTTGGCTGAGTACAGCTCTTATTTTTTCCAATTCCTATTGTTTGTAACAAGTCTTTTATCATCTGGAAGTCTGAATTAACATTTCTGCCTGTACCAGTTTAGTTGTTTTTTCCATTTGGCACACTCTAAGATTTTCCTGCTGTTTTTCCCTGTGGGGCATGAATTAGCAGAGTTGTGCAATGTTTTTTGTTTATTATTCCTTTATATTTTGATGTCATCCTTGAGGATGTCAAATCTTCTTCCTTAAGTTGTACTGGAGGAGACAAAGGTTTCCACCAAGGGAGCGGGAAGGGAGATGTAGTATCTGATAGAAGCCAGAGCTTTATTTGGGAAGCCGTTTTGTTTCTAACATGTTTAGCAGGCTGCTCTCTAAAAGGCTATTTCAGTAGCAACCCTACACACACACACACACACATACACACACACACACACACACACTAACACATACATATTCCATTGTTTCAGCTGTGGAGTCAGCAAAGCAGCTGCTTACATAACAGTACTGCACATAAGGGATTCCATATACACCATGGTCACAAGCTCCATCTTTGGAAGGCAACAGATTTCGGATTCTAGTCCCAACAAACATCCCATCTAGGTGTACGACCTTGGGATTCTTACTCAGAGCCTACAAGCCACAGTGACGATCTCCATGACATAAAGAAGCAGTGCCCCATCCAGGATCTTTGTGGAAGATAAGGAAGGCAGGGCATGTCTCAGATAATTTGCAGGGTCTAGGCAGAGCGCATTACTAAGATACCCAAATCTCAGGAAGGAAAGCTTTTTGATGATAAGAAAGGCTTTGCAAATTGAATCAATTTTTGACGATCGAGAGGTAGCTTATTCTTGCAGGTTCCTCGGTCTCCAGCAGAATGAACCTTTATCCCCACAGCCCTTCGCTGCTCTTTTCATGGAAATCATTTCCTTTCTCAATCTAACAGCCTCTCCCCTAGGCTGTCAAAAGACAGGAAGTAAAAATCATTTTAGCACTATTTCAGAGCTATAATGCAGATGGATTGGGGAGACAGTTGAATAAAAAAAATGGGGCATTAGCTATTAGAGATTCAATTATCCCTAGTCTTCCTTCCCCCACTTGAGGAAAGTCAGGGGTGAGGGGAGACAAATGACAATTCATTCAAGCACCTCAGGAAAGTCTTAGGGGGAAAGTAAATATGCAATCTAAATTTGAGGTATCATTATATCATTATCACACTGCATTCATTTACTAAGAGATTAAAGGGTTCCTGTTCCCAGCGATGAGAGCTGCTTCAAACTTTCCCACAATTTCTTTGAAATTCTTTATTCAAAGTCGGCTTCCATTTAGAACAGTGGCCGAGATGTGATGGTTTTACACCGAAACCCTCTTGGAAATCGGAAGTACCTTTAATACGATCATAAAACTAATTATGAACTTGTTTTCTTAGGTTTGTTTCTTCCTAAGCCAAGGCAACCGTAGCTCATCTTATTAAGCTATTAACAATTAGAGTCTAGCTATGGACCCTTACTCCACTGAATTCTAGGATATACTCTCTGCACCCCTTTCTCAAAAGACCCCGTGTCAATCATCTTCTCATCATTATAACAAAGTCCCTGCGATAATTAGCTTGTAAGATACAAGGCTTATATTTGGCTCCCTGTTCTAAAGGCCCTGATCCATGGCTGAATGATCTCATTCCACTTGACCTTAAATAACATGGAACACTATGGCAGGAGGGCAGAGCAAAACTCTTCACCACATTAACCAGGAAGCAAAGAGAAGCGGAAAGGATGTAGGATCCCACAGCCCTTTTCAAAGGCATGACATCAAACAACTAAAGAATATCCTGTAAGTCTCCACCTCCCAGGGGTTCTTCTGTCTCCCCAAAGCACCAGAACATTTTAATACAGAGAGGTTCAGCGGAGACTGGAAGCATTGCAGAAACAGAAAAAAGAGGTGGCGTAATCCGGGGAGAGCAGGAGAGATCTCTAAAGAGTCATCCATCATTCTGTCTGTGTACAGGTTGAGTTTGGCACACACAGAAAGTAGGGGCTATGGAAATGCAGGGTGATATTGGTCTTCAGAATTGGAAAGGGAAATGATATCACTTACCTTTTTCCTTGCTATGACTAAAGACCTGACAGGGGGCAACTGAAGACAAGAGTGGGCACAGTGTATCGCCATGGAAAAGGCATGGTAGCTGGAAGCCTCCGTGACAATGGTGCTGTGTGGCTGCTTTTCACTCACATCCCAGTAGAACAAGAAGCAGAGGGAATGAGAATGCCAGCACTCATATCACGTTCTCCTTTTCTTCTCTTTATTCAGGCTAGGATCCCTGTCCATGGGATGGTGCCACCCACATTTGGTGTACATCTTTTCCCTTCAGTTGACATTCTCTGGAAATGTTTGGCAGAAACACCTAAAGGTGTATATCACTAATGCCCTAGGTATCTCCTGTTCCATACAAGTTGACAATCAAAATTAACCATGACTGATGGACAGGAAATTACAAAGCAAAGTAAGAAACTGAGCTGCGTTACAACTCTGACAACCCCCCAGGGACCTAGCGGAACAGTGGACAGCAGTTTCCTTTTGTCTGTTAGTGTTGCCTGTCTGACTCAGTCACCAGATACAGGCACAGTCATCAGACACAGTGGGATGGATCTCTGACATTGAGGCATACTTAGGCGCTGAAGCTGATAGCGGCAGTAAGACCTTCATTTACTCCTATTGAGATGCCTCATCTCCATTCTCCTCCAGAACATCTTCTCCCTACAGAGAAATCCGTACCTATGTGGCCACATGTTGGTATCAGTAACGAGGACTGAGTCCTTGATAATTAAATAAGACAGAGAATAGGACCGAGGAGTGACATCAGGAGGTCCAGACCATTCCTCATACGATCTGTGTCCCTCTTTCTTCCTGTGTCTCTTCTTCATGAACCCAGACATCCCTCCCTGAGCAGATGCCACCTTCTTCTTAGTCATAAGTTTAAGAACCAAACCTGGCCAGGCAGTGGTGGTGCACACCTTTAATCCCAGCACTCGGAAGGCAGAGGCAGGTGGATCTCTGAGTTTAAGGCCAGCTTGGAGATCTCCTCCTTAGCCATCCAACTTTAGTCCACCATTTACAAGTCCTCCTCAATCCTTCTTCCCAATAGATTCCCAAGCCTTGTCCTCTTAGATCATCATCTGCTCATACAACTTAAGGTCGAATCTCATTGCTTCTGATAATAATTGCATCTCTTTGTCCTTTAAAATGTGTAAAGTGCTAGGTCCTTCAAAGATGCCTTTCAGAAATCCAGACCACAATGTTGTCTGGAACAACTCTGACCTCCTCTTCGACAGCCTCTGACTTGTTTGTGGAGCTTAGGTTGGTGAAAGCAAGGTCAAAACATGATTTAAGTTTGTATACCATGATCTAACACAGTCTCACACTCAAAAAGATGCCAAACGTGTGTGTCAGACTCATCTATTACCAACATGTTTATGTGAAACACTGAGCTAGCCTGGGCTATGGAGTCATGAAAGAGCCTGCACCCTCCCAAAACTTCAGTGCATTATTGTGAACACAGGATGGAAGTCTAAGGGAGGGGCCATGGCAAAGGAAAGAAAAGAATTAAAAAAAAAACAGCTCGCAAGAAAGGAAATAATGTTACCAAAAAATGGATTTACAACAATGAGAGAAACATGAACTGAGAGAAAAGTTGTAGAAGGGATAGGAGTATGCAGACGGTTTGCTTCCTAAACTATCAACCAAGTGCTTGTAACAAATTAATATGAAGGAAGCCATAAAATTATGTAGCCTGACCTAGCAATAGTTAATGTGGCCAGGGAAAAGAGTCAATGAATGAACAAATATGTCAACTAACTAATGTCAATCACAGATTTAAATATCTAGAAAGGCATGAATCAATCCTTTTCAAATGTTGACCTCTCACCTTACAGTGTCTGCAAAACATGGCAGGAAATGACAGAGGTGATAAAGACATCTTTCTGTTTAGAAAAGTATATATATACAAACACATATACATAAATATATATATTCTAATAAAAACATATCCATATTTCAATATTTCATTAGACAACATCACTGGTGTAATCATTTTATTGAGTAGAAGACTAGCATAAGGCATCTATCCTTAAGAAATGATAGTCTTATGTTTAGTAAATTAATGATAATACAACTACTGAGGAAGAAATGCAATAGGCTTATTCCTTCCAGATCCTGAAACATACAACATAGACAGGGAAGTGCATCACCGCACACCAGTGTGTGGTGCTCCTGCTATTGTTCACCAGCATAACTCCAAACTGGAAAAAAAAAGCAGACAGCTAATTGAGAGATCAAAAAAGAAAGTCTCTAAAGTGGTATGGCATACGAAAAGTGACAAGGAGGGATGAGGCTTCCTCCTTAGGAGTGTAAAGTATGGATTCTCATAGCCACAGCTTAAAAGAAATAGACATATACTTTGAATTGTTCAAATAAGAACTTGTTATTAAATATTTCATTTCTTCTTCAAATTCTTTAGTTCTTCTCTATTTTTCATTTTCCATTCCTAACAAGTAGACATTGCTCAGTTCTATTACTTTAATTCTGTTTAATTCAATTCTGATCTTTTCTTCACCAACCATACATTACCTTTAAAGAAATCCTAAAGCTTATATTTGCTTCTGTGCAACCTTACCATAGGCACAAGAATTGCACAGTGAACCTCGTTGCTTGAAAATCATATCTAACGATAGCCCTAAAGACATCTCTCCCTTTTTGTTTAGAAAGTCTGAATCTAATCCAGACCATCTCCTCTTTTATGGGTAACATCCCTGGCACTGTTGCTAAAGAATTCCCCCTAAAATTCTCCAGAGGTGTCTCTGATAAAATTATTTCATAGGTCACTCCAAGAACCTAAATAAACTCCAGATTCCTGACATGCATTCAAGAGCCTCCACTTTCTGACTGTGCCCTCTGACCCCACATGACTAGTTGCTCCTGAAGCAGAGCCTCTGTCTCCAGTAGCTCTTCAATGTTCTATTCATCTGATGTCTCTGAGATCACACAAGTCATACTTCTAACACTCTAAATGATTATTTATGAACTTTAAAGAGATGTTACCTATCAGTTGGAGCTGTAGCTCAGTTGATAAAAGTCTTGTCTAGTATTCATGAAGCCATGGGTTCAACTCCCTAGCACTACAGTCCCACATAAACTGAGCATGGTATCCCATTACATGGGATACATGTAATCCCAACATTTTGGAGGTAGAAGGAGGAGAATCAAGAGATCTGTGTTATTTGGGGCTTCTCTGGGAGTTAGAGGCCAACCTGGTTACATGAGACCCTATCTTTATAAGAGTGAGGTACCATAATTCAGAATATTATGTAAACAAAGAAACATGGGATTCAATCAGTTGCCTTTCTAAATTCAAAACAAACCTCTTAACCATTGGTATTTCAGTTTTTCACCTAAAAGCTGGTGTTTGTAACCACTCTACCCTGATTTTCTTATTAACCTAAACACATACATATTACCTTTCCTCCCAAAATCAAGCAAGCTCTGCTGTAGTTAATAACTGTGGCAGTCAAGACTTCCATGAATCTACAAGAATGTGCTCAGGGAAGACTCCTGGCAGCAGTAGACTCAGCCTGAACTGGCCATCCCCTGTAATCCAATTAGTGACTGCCTTGATTGTCACTGGAGAACATTCATCCAGTGACTGATGGAGGCAGGTTCAGAGACCCATGCCCAAACATTGGGCAGAGCTATGGAAGTTCTGCTGAAGAGAGGGAGGAGGGATTTTAGGAACCAGTGGGGTCAGGGACATCACAGAGAAACACCTAGCCTGGATCATGGGATTTCACAGAGTCTGAACCAACAATCAGGGGTCTGGCATGGGACCAGTTAGGCCATCTGCATATATATGTGACAATTGTGCAGCTTGATCTATTTATGAGACTCCTCCAAATGGGAGCAGGGGTTGTCCTTGGTGCTTTGGCTGGCTCTTTGGAATCTATCTCTCATACTGTATTGCCTTGCCCAGCCTGAATACAGGGGGAAGTACTTGGTCTTGTGGTAGCTGGGTATGCTGTGCTTTGCTGATGCCCATGGGAGGCCTGCCTCTTTCTGAGCTAATACGAAGGAGGGGTAGCTTGAGGGGGTGTAGAGAGATGGGGGAGAGAAAAAAGAAAACAAAAAAAGAAAATATAAGCACACACATCACTTATGTATTTTTAATGTTTTTCATTGAAATAGAATTATATCAATTTTCACCCTCTTTTTCCTCCCTCAAGCCTCTCCTTGGTACCTTTCTTTCAAGTCCTCCCATGCCTCCTCACTCAACAGATGTATGTATGCATGCTTGTATGTATGCATGAATTATGTATGTAAATAATAATCAAAGAAAAAGAGATTATCAACAAGCATATGTTTAAAGACTTATACTTTAAAGATAGAAGCTAAAATAATTGGGAATGTATTTGACAGATTCTTCTATAAAACCAGAAGCGTGTGGATTAAAGGTCCTATGAAATCAGGAAAAATTTCCATGAGCCAAGGAAGACTTTTGAATGCCTCTTAGGAGAGAAAAGTGAATAAATATCTAATTCCGCATGTCCCTCTTTGCTAAGACAATGAGTGATACTCAGTCCCTTTCACGCAGATGCATGTCCCTGTGAATCTGTGTCAGTTTCATTAGCTCCTTATACTAAAGTCAAAGCATATGCACAGCAGTTTCTCTTTCCGTACTACTAGAGTCCCTAGAGCCGACATCGCACCGAGCCAAGAAGACAATCTGTCAGAGTCTGCACAGTGCTGCTCTGGAGCCTCAATGTGGCTTGCATGTGTGGACCATCAGCTCTCACAATATTCTGGCTTTAACTGAATTGATCTTAAACTTAAAAAACATCACAAAACTTCACATAAAATCTCTATTTCCATATTTCCTTGGAAAAAGCCAAGATCAGAAAAGACTGGTACACATTCCTGCATAGTAAGAATCCCCTCGGATTGCCTGGGCCTTCAAGGCTCTCTCAGGTCCCCCCTAGAAGAGAGTAAGCTGGCTAGCTCCCAGCAGGCCCATGCGGCCCTGTCCCCATCCATAGTTGCTCCTTGAGGTCCTGTAGATTTTCATTCCACTTCCTCTGGTTGCCAAGGTGATCAGTTTCAAAACGACTTTGAAAAGAGGAGCATATGCAGAGTCGCATAGAAGGCTCTCAATGTCTTTCCAATTTTTTTCTTTGTTTGGTTTTGTGTGATTTTGAAATCAATGTCTGAAATAATGTTCTGTGAAAGAAGCAGCTCGGCCAGGCTTCTGACACATTTTCTGCCTCCCCTCCAGCTCATCAACTACTTTTCAAACACATCTACAAAAGAAAAAGACGTCAGAGGTAAAAGAGGCATTTCAATGCCCTTCCCACAACTCCCATGCCTGCCTCTTTCCATTTCCTCCAATGGAGGGGCAATTATGGTCATAAGATGATCAAGTCATTCCTAGAAAAGACTTATACGTTAACCATCATTTACAGGACAAATTAGAGGAAAATTACAAAAATAGCATGAGGAAGAGCCAGATTACAGGCAACAAAAGCAATCTTGGAGATGGAAGAAGACATGCTAAGTGTCATAACGAGGAGGTAACCAAACCTAACGCGAACAAACGAGGCAAGGGATATTCTTAAAGCTGAGTCAGGCGCTGTGAACCAGGTCTTTGGTGTTTAAAGACGTCTTCAATGAGGACGTTTTGTTTGATATGTGTGCATTAAAATAAGCAGTTTGGAAATTTCCAAAAGTTTATGGTGCCATGCCTCTCAACGCTGCTAAATAAAAGGAGCCTGTGATTAAGTAGCCATCCATGATTTCAGCAATGATAGAATTCACTGAACTTTTCAAAAGAGCATTCCTGGTGGCTTCCCACCTCTGAGAACTCGCTCCAATTTATATGCTGTAATTAATCAAATAGAGCCAGAGAGAATTAATCAAAGAAGAAAATGGAAATTTATTTTTGTGTAATTAGCTGTGCTGGTGAGTGATCAGTTAGTTGCTTTATTCTTTCTTCTCATTCACAGTCAACTCTGGCTATATATTTGATCTTATTATCTAAGAATATCCAAGTGCAGAATGGCTGATAACTCCTCACACCCTGTTTGTATACGAGAAGAAAGGATCTTTGAGAAGCTGGCTTCTAGAGCCTTGTCTATGATCGCCTTTTGAAATTCAGTGATTTTATTCACCGTTCCCAAGGAAACAACTTTGCCCCAAACATAAGACTAGAGAACAGATGCAACCAACATCAAGAACTCGCTGGATAATCAGGATAGTAGGGCAATATCTGGCTTGAGGTTAAGACACTCCCTTCCAAAGCTTCTGGAGAACAAAGAGGGAGCCTGGCTAATTTGAAAACGGTCGCCATTCTGTCTTGCTGCTGAACCACCAGCCGTTCATTAGAGCTCCTTTTGAGAAACTCGTACAAGTTTCATTTGGCGAACAGATTTTCTCCGTTGCTTCATACTGACGGGGGGTAAGAGGGAGTGATGGCTTCTTATGTATAAAGTAAACCATATGAATGTGTAAATTTAGACAAATGGGAAAATAAATGGATGGTTATTATGCAAACTGCAAATGCCAAATGGATATGTAAAAGTTTTAGACCGCAGTGGTGCCTTCTCAAAGAAATGTTCTCTTTGCTCTTGGGTTTGAGCCTCACAACCCTTAGGAATCAAAATGAACTCAAGAGATTTATCTGAATCTCTTGATTCAGCCCTTGGCTTACATTTACCATCCTTCACACACACACACACACACACACACACACACACACTTACTTGGGCTAGATTGACTTGTATGGTCCTATAATGAGCATTTATAAGGACTAAAAAAGAATAAAGAAGATCGATACAATGCAAGGAAACTAAAATTGTCTTTCTTTCTAGTACACCATATAAATACAACCATAAGAAAACATACTTACGACCTGTGGAGATCCATGCACTCATCAGAACACATGACAACATTGTACCTCAAACTACTCACAGCCAACAGGAGTAGAATCAGTTAATGTCTGACATCACTGCTTGGAGCCATGGTCATAACAGAGACTGCTCTGTATTATTCAAGGGAAAGAAGATGAAGTAGGGTCATTTTCTTTAAAACTTTTGCCTGTCTATGCTTCTCCTCCAATTATCTTGTCTTCCCCTTCAACCTCAATCCCAGCCCATATTTGCAAAAGTCACCTTGGATGTCAGGTTCCCTCAACATCATGACCTCCTGGAGACTTTCTCCAACCATTCTCTCTCTCCCAGATCCCAATGGCTCCTCCTCCTCTTATTTCTTCTGGTCTATCAGTAGCAGGTCACCAGCTGATGGAACTAGGTTTCCTGGATTATGTCATAGCTGGCCTGCCTGTCCCCTACACACATCCTAATTAGTTGTCAAATCAGTTAATGCTCGCACAATTGCAACTCTGTGAGTCTTCTTAACTTGGTGTGTTTTCTATTTTCACTTGGAACCCTGATCAATGTAGGCAAAGAATCATCCATAGTGCTACTAACATGCAAATTCTTCACCTTACCCTAGACTTTCGGAATTGGAAGCTTTGGAAGTCACACCTAGGAACCCTTATTGATTGAGGTTTATGCATTATTTTGAGGTCCCAAACCAAAAGCAGGAGTTGAAAAGTAATGGCATAGAACTTAAAGACAAGCCAGTCTAACCTGCCCTCTGGGGATAGCCTAGAAGCTAGTAATGTTTTTTGGTACTGGAAACAATTAAATTAAAATCTAGAAACTTTAATGACACATTAACAGTTTTTTGTTTGTTTGTTTGTTTGGTTGGTTGGTTGATTGGTTGGTTTGTTGGTTGGTAGGTTGGTTTGATTTTTTGGGGGGGTTATGAGACAGGGTTTCTTTGTGACTTTGAAACCTGTCCTGAAACTAGCTCTTGTAGACCAGACTGGCCTCAAACTCACAGAGATCCGCCTGCCTCTGCCTCCCAGGTGCTGGGATTAAAGGAGTGTGCCACCACCGCCCAGCTGATTTTTATTTTTTAAGACAAGATGAATTTCCTGATTCTTCTGCCACTACCTCCTGAGTTCTGGGACGACAGACATGCTAGTAATTTGCAGTGTTGGCAATCAAGCCCAAGCTATAAGCAGACAAAGCACACACTTTACAAACTGACCTATATTCCTAACCCCATGGATAGTTTCACTGGAATTCATCTATGGCTGCCTTACACTAACACGGAGGAATTGATGTTGTGCAGGCTGCAAGTCCAATACAATTAACTACCCAGTTCTTATAGATGATGCTTCTAAGGGCTGGGACAATACTTCAATGGTTGAAGGTTTGCCTGCATGTATGAAGCCCTGGCTGGAAGCCCCAGTACAAAGGGAAAAAAAGGAAGGGAGAAAAAGGAGAAAGGGAAGAAGAAGAAGATAAGAAGAATATATTTGCTAATCCTTGGTATTAAAAGAAGATTCTAGCACTGCACTCAATTCCTTTCTAAGACAACTCCCTATTACATGTTCAGACCAAGGTTGGGTCCATGGGTCCACCATATGTGGATCACCTGCAATCCCGTGCATCTTAATTATTTCCATGATTCCAGAGTTTTAGACGTGCTTATTCATATGGGCATTTGCATGACTAAGTGTCAGGTGTTTGGGATATTAGAAACAGCTCATTGATGCTATAATTTGATATATTTCAACAACCTGACTAGCACCCTATTCTGCAATGTAATTGTGCGCCTTTGAAAGTTTTGGCCTGCCCTGAAATTTTGTGAAGAATCACGAAGAATGTTTTATGAAGAGTGCAGTGTACCTTTTTCAAACAAGAATCCGTAGCTATCAGTTCCTCTCCATTATCTTTATTTCCATCTTGCTACTACTTTTGTCCCCACATGCACTAAAAAGTCAAGAAGTAGGGATCTATCTTTTACCGGGTACTTTCTTCAGCGAGTTGAGAGTTTGCAAGCTATTCAGGGAGGCAAAAGAAGCCTTCAAAATTCACTACAGAGCACATGAGCACCGCTGAGGTTTTTATCTTGTCTGACACAATGGCCCACACCCGTGGGCACTCCATAAACACTAACTGAATTGGATTTTATTATGCTGTTAGACCACATCCAATTCTTTTGCTCCCTCCATCATCAGAAAAGCCAGCTCAAAGTGTATGGAAATAAACAATTTACTCATCAGGCTATGCTTTGAAACAAAAACTTGCATGTAGCCATTGAGACATGATGCTTTTATAGATTCTACCCTTGGGGTCTGTTTCAAAACTGTAGTTTCAATTTCTCTTTTATCGGTACACAAAACTTTTCCAAGAAACACAAAGACTTTCAGGACTTGCCACACACATACATCATGTTTCAGAGTCGCCACAATGCTACGAGTTCCACCGATTACAATTGGCTGGAAGACAAGTGAAACCTTCCTACAGAGTGAGAACGGGAGACTGGAAATGTGATTATCTATCCCTGGGTTCTACTACCTCAGGGCCTCTTTAAAAATCTGGTAGAGTTTTTGAGGTCACTAATGGACACTATCATATCATCTGCAAATAACGAAAGTTTGACTTCTT
>LOJH01028012.1:518-17878 GCA_001685095.1 Ellobius talpinus
GTGGCAACCCCAGGCATTTCTTAAGGAATAGTGCATATATATTTATGTGTGTGTGTATGCATACATATATATATTTGATATATCTAAAAACTTTTATTTCCTGTGGAAATCTTCAATATAGTACATGTAACTGAATAACAGTTTCAAAATGTCAATCTTTATGTGTATGCCTATCAGGGAGGAAGACATGCTTCTGAGTCCTTGTAGATCTAAACACGCTCAGGGTCATTCTCTCCAGCATCTGAGCACATCTGGGATCTCCTTGTTCCCATGTTTTGAGAACATCATGTGGCAGCTCAGGGCCTTTTGTGGTCTGTGATTTGGGACAGTGTGGGGACCACAGATAACATGAGTTATAAGTACTGCCCAGCAATCAGCATATCCTCTCATTAACTTTACCACACTTTCCATAAGGATGGAGACATGTATTTGAAGTTTACCATGTTATAGCATGGTGCTGCGTTCTAGAACAATGGTTCTCAACCTCCCTAATGCTGAGACCCTTTAATACATTTCCTCATGTTCTAGTGTCCACCCAACAATGGAATTATTTTGTTGCTACTCTATATCTCTATATCTGTAATTTTACTTCTATAATGAATCATAATATGGATATCTGATATGAAAGATATGTGATGTGTAACCCCAAAGGGGTCATGGGCCTCAGGGTGAGAAACACTTACCTAGAAAGATGGGAGAGAAGCTACATATTGATTTTTTTATCATCAATATTTTGTAATCATTATGTTGGTAAGTTTAGTTTGCTAAGTTTTCAATGTAAAGCGTACTTCCGCTGAAAATAATAGCCATTGAAACTGGTGAACTGATTTACTTCTCTATTTAGCAAAAAATATAACAATGCTGAGGAATATAATTTTAAATTAAACTGAAGTAGCTTTTGACCTCAAGAGCGAGTTTACAGAAATTTCACTTATTCTAAATCTAGGTGAAAACAGATTTTTCTCCTCCTGTGACATTCTTATACTGCGTAAGATATAAAATAATCCCCAGTTGTGGGTATGAAAGGTGGGTATCCATGAACAATGCTTACTACATCTAGGGATACCTCAAAACAGGAAAATAGGACTTTCAAAGTTTAAATGAATTTTAATATCCACACTTTTATGTAAATAATTTCATGACATGCCTCACAAAGGAAATCATAAGTGGCATAGCATATAGAATAACTTTACTAAGTCATTAGTCACTGCTGTCCGGCAGACTTAACCATTATTGTCAGTTTAATGCATGATCTTTATTTCTGTGTCTTTTCTTTTATAAAAAATAGCTAGAATGCAATTACATCTGGCCCCTTGTCGAATGGAGGCACAGGCAAGTATATATGTGACTTATAAATGATTGTGAGCCACCATCTGGTGTAAGAAAACGAATATAAGTTCTGTGCAAAAGCAGAAAGTGCTCTTAACTGTTGCATAAACCCCTCCAGCCTTTTGTTAAGTACTTTAAACTCAAAGACTATATTCTAAATCAATTTTTGAAAATTCTGGTGTTAGAAATGGCATTGCTCAATATCATCATCTTAAAATTCCTTTCTGCAGAACATACATTTTTAAAAGTATTATTGAATGTATATTTCTGACATAAAAACATTGCTTTGTTTTTCTAATTATCATCACTTTAAGTTTTATCCTTGTACAGATAATTTTGAGTCTCTGTATATCAAGTTTGGGATGAGGTCTTTGTGAGAACTGAATGTAAAAAACAAAGATCATGTCATAGAGGCCACTTGATAAACTAATTATGCTGAAGGGTTTAAAAACTCTATGATGGGCTCCTGGTACTTCAAATGTTTTTAGAATAATGTATAAATATAGATGTGCTATTATATATGCATATTTAGTATTGTATATCATATATATATTATTATTATATAATATATTATATCCCTGAACACTTTCAAGAATGTCATGAAACAAAACAGAAAACATTATTGCAATCTCAGTGTGGTTATGTCATCAGCTGCCACTCAGCAGGTCCTTGGTTTCCTGTTACCTTTAGTAACATGTTTGCAACTGGAATTTACTTAAATTTAGACATATAAAACCAACATAAGTCTAACATGAAATTTTCTTCTCTAATTCCAAATCTTCAGATAACCTATTATTAAACCATTGATAACTCTTTAATTAATAGACTAGACACAGGTTTGTATCCTAAATACACATGTGTTTGCTCTTGTGGCTATTAAGAAAGGATATTAAAAACATCTTACCTCACTTCCTAATAAGCGTGCTCCCAGGCAATCCATAGATATACAAAACCCCTGTGTTCACAAGACATGACTCCTTATTATCCCAAAGCATAACTTCCTCCTATCCTACCTTCACCATAGCTACTGGCACCGCAGTAGTCTGAGTTCAGATGGAATCTCATTCTTTTCAAAGAATGAGAAGAGGAGGAATAACCACTAGAAGCTTTTATTTTTTTTCTTCATAGACTGAACTTCTGAAGCATGGCTGCTTCACAGGAGCTGCCCATGGCCTGGTACAGGGCAAATTTAGGCTTCACTGAATTTTAGAAAGCAGCTATCCCAAACCAACACAAGAAAAGATACTTGTGACAAATTGTGATGACCCAGCATGATGAAAACAGAGATGATCCGTTACATTGGAGTGCAGTAAATAAAGCAGATATTTCCTGTGCAAGACATAGACAGAAAATCTACCCTTATAAAGCAACCCATATTTCCCATTTTTCCCTTTGCTAAGACTGGAAGAAATTAATTACTCATCTGCCAATGCAACTTGCAATTTTAAAGTAGAAATGACAGTAGAATCTGTGCTTGCCCAGACAAAATATTTTCCGGTTAATACACATCTACAAGAGGTGCTGTCAGAGGCTTCTACAAACTCTTTGATAGTTTTGTTTCAGCAATGACTATTTGCACAACCAGCAAAAGTCATGAAATTTGTTTTTATTGCTATCAAACATCTCAGATGTTTTTTTTTAAAGTCAGCTTTTAATTAAAATAGGATTATATCACTTACCCCATTCCCTTTCCTCCAACCAATTACTTCCAGATACCCTCCTTTAACCCTTTCACATGTGGTTATGGACTTTAGGGATAGATAAATTCCAATCTTTATGTTAAATACAGAAAGAAAGCAATAATTTTATTCAAGAATGCTTGCTTGGATAAGCATAGTGAGGCTGTGTAATACTCAAATCCTAGCACTCAGATAGGGAGTTAGAAGGACAGTTGATCAAGATCCTACTGCCTGTATAGTGAGAACCCATCTAAGAAAAATATGGCCTGATAAATAAGGCCTTACTTTTCCATACTCTCCAATATATCAAAGAAGAGAAGCCCTGCTTGGTAAATGAAAACATATACTTTAAAAATGTAATATTCTTTAAAACAATGATTAGTTTCATGTAAAATGTTAAGCTACAATATATTATTAAGTAATGAAAATATACCAGGCAATTACAAAGCTTGAAAATTTGGTTTTACTTAGTATTTTGAAAGCTTTAATTCTTAGCAACTGCCCAAAATGTACAGTGGAAAATACGGAATAGATTTGAGGATGTGATGGAGGGAGTATAGGAAGCTTGTGTGTTCAAAGCTCATTAGATTTAACATTAAACACTTTATTAACTATGGTAAAATAGTCTTAAGTAAAGAAAACACTAAAGATCTCAAAGGCTGAGAACAGCACTGCTTTGGGAAATTGTGTAGGGGAAAATAAAAGTAATCTCAAACAGGTTTCCATTTACAAAACAATGAAAAGGCAAACATATCTAATGAGTTTTGTTTTAGATTCCCAGCAGAATACAGAGATCAGAGATCACTAGTGATGGGGCTCTGGATATGGGAATCTAAATTAGGATACCTTTGCATGTAAGAAAAATGTAGGAATGCTGCTCTCATTCCTTCCCTTTTGTATACAGTGTCCAAAAAAACTAAGTGGTCACCTTCTAACCTACTTACTTTTCAACTCATCTGTGTTACATTATAAGACCTTCTTCAACAGGTGATTTTCTCCACATCACCAAGGAATCATCTGCGTTTCAGAAGATACAGACTAATAGAGAAAATCTCACAAACAGATTTTGCTATGGTTCACCAATTCCCAGTTTATCATAGGCCCAGATCTTCTTTCTTCAGTAATATTTCAAACTACTCATTTCTTCAACAAACCTGAAACAAATACACACACATGCATCTTTTTGGCACGCTCTTCCCTTCTTATAAGGTGTTTTAGTATAAGATTTTGCTAAATAACTTTCATTTTCTCTGTCATTTGGTACAGTGACCTTATTCATAAACAAACAATGAGTGATTAAAAAGCTCATATCAATTTATTAGTTGATGCTGGCACTGGACCTGATTAATTTCATCATTTATATTGACAAGATAATTAGTATTATATGTTTATATTATGAGCAATATACAGTTATGTGTGTGTGCACATATACAAAAAACTCCAAAGTGATCTTTTCAAAAAAATTAAGAGGCAGATTTTTATGAAAATGAAAAACTACTAAAAAATTTCAAGAATTAAAAATCATCTTCACTAGTCCTTAAATCATTTTTGTCATGTAAATGTCCAAGATTATCATTTTATATCATGTCCTTACAAATAGGGAAACTATTTTCTACTATCAGAAATCATTTTGCTATAAAATTCGCTAATTGTCTATGTCATGAATTCTAATAGTCTTTCACTTTTATCTATGCCTAAAGTTCTTCATCTTCAAGCATTAAAACAGACATGTCTGTCTATATCTTTAAAAGGACTCATTAAAGATTGTCATTTTTTTCTTGTTACACATTTTCCTCCTTTCCATAAATATCTAGAAGATTTCCTTAGTTTTGGCTACCATGAACCATAAATCTTCTAGATTATGTCTTCAGACTGGGAGAGATCCCTTGAGTTGCAATAAAATCTCAAATCTTCAGCTTGGCTTCATAGGATACCACTTCAATGTCCTTGTTTTCCTCTCTCCATCTCCCTGAGAAAATACCATCCAAAACCACTTAAGGGACTTTGGTGATGCACCATCAAAGATTCTTATTGGGAAAGACTGAGGACCAAAGTTGGAGTCCCTAAAACTAATGAGAAAAGCAGGAATAAACATATAGGCCTATAATCTAAGTGCCTTGGGACAGGGACTAGATATCTTGGATCTCACCAATCAGTCTGATAGAATCAACGAGCTCTGGGTTTTGTTAAATACACTATCTCTAAAGAAAATGAGTGACATATTAGAGAGGGTATTGATGACTATATCTCCCCTCCATACACACACACACATGGAGGAGAGAATGTTAGTTTTCTAGGGCTTTCTTCTCATTACTCAACTTTTAATGAAAGTGGGGTATCTGTTGAATAACCAGTGATGGGGCGCATCTCAGGTAGAGGCTAAAAATTGGTCAGCTCTGAAGCAAAATAACAAAACAGACTCAGTAGGTTGTATTTATATATTTGTTTATAGTTACATATGCATGCACACACACAAGCACACACACACACACACAAAGCACATACACACACCAATAGAATTGCAAAGAAAAGAGTCTATCTGTTTGAGGACATGGAAAGATTTGGAAAGAAGAGATTTAGAGAGGTCTGAGGAAGGAAATAAAAGGGGAAAAGTGATGTCACAATAATTTTATTTTAAATGTGTATTTGAAATTACATGTAGAAATTTGAAAAACAAACATTTAGAAAGGAAGGGAGATTCTGTGCTTCCAAAGCTTCCTCATCTCCATCCAGAGCTTTCTCTTTGTCAATACTGTGTAATCCACACTACTTCAAGAACCTTGTGTCAGAAAATTTACGGACAGCATCAAGAGAGAAAAGTCAGATTGTAACATGATTTATCAAAACCCAGAAACAGATATTGGGGTTCAACCTGAAGGTCAGAAAAACAAAACAGCCAGTCACAGGCTCTTCTACCTCAGTCTGAAATGGCGATCTTGCTTTGAGGAATCTCAGAATGAGGCTGTCTGAGAGCTATCTCCTCCCATCTTATATTCCTCTGTAGGACTGGGTTTAAAGGCGTGCACCACTACTTCTTGGTTTCTGTGGCAAACTAGCATGGCTACCAGGATTAAAGGTGTGTGTCACCACTGCCTCGTCTGTAAGGCTGACCCGTGGGGGCTGTTTTACTCTCTGATCTTCAGGTATGTTTTATTTATTAAAATACAGATGAAATATCACTAAATCAGACTTTTTGTGAATTGCAATATAAGAAAGAAGAATGGCTAAGAAGAGGACATACAAATTCACGACATGAAGAAAGAAGCCAAAATAAAGATAAAATAAGTGTACTAAGACATTTTAGAAAACAAATACATAAGATCAAGCAACTGGTGAGTTCCCCAATAACAGAAAGTATGATTAATGTAACTCCCATTTGCTTAGAAATAAATTTAGTGAGTAATTTATGGAAATATAAAGTACTTCATCATGAAGAAACTCAGTAAGAAAGGCAGGAATGATCTGATACTCTCAAAGAAATTTGAGATGCTTAGTGGTCATTACAGACAGAGTTTGAGTGTAGTCACTCCTCTGATTTACAAAGATATGCCTCCTCTGAGAGTAATAGGTAAAACTCTTACTCCAGTCTCTACTGTGCTTCTGAAACCAGTGATAGGCAATTTACTTTCTATACTGGCTTAAGACTTTGACATCTGAATTTTTTCCTAATCTGCACACAGCACGGAAAAGAAATGGTAATTATTGGTGATGTAAGTGATACAGAGATACTTTCTCAAATCAGATTTTGATAGGACAATACATTTGGAGAATAATCTGTTGAGCCAACATGATGTCCAGGTCACTCATATCCATATGGATCAGTTGTTAATGCTCTTCCATCTCATACAATAAGATGTAACAAGCTGCTGCAACACTCATTGCTTTCTAGCTATTTGTACATTTTCTTCGATCACGGGCCCAAAAGCATGTGTAGCAATGCACAGAATTCTCAGTAATGATGTCGAGTAAATAAATGAGAGATTTCATAGCCTCTTGGTGTTTTATTTTGATGCTGGAAAAGTATGAATAGCAAAGATCCACATTAGCACTAGAGAAACATTAAATTGTTTTCCTTCATGATGCTAGGTGTCTCATATTATTACAGTCAAGTTTAGCTTCCATCATCATCATGATTAATAACATAACACTTCTACATGATTCTCTCAACAACCTCAGACATAGAACTCTGACAGATTTCTTATTCTCATCAGTATGTTGTGCAATTGGTGCTCTTTTAATTATTATTACCTTTATTACATGTTTGTTGGCTTAAGTATTTTAACATCAAGAGTAGTTTTACTGACCCCAGCATGATAGAAAATTCTGACCATTACAGTCACCATGGTTAGTCTTTCTTCTTCACCCTTGATGGTACCACATGTTCATCTTATACCATCCCTTAAAGCAATGGAGTAAAGAATATTTACTGGACTCCATTAGGTCTATACTCTCATATTTATATTTGCCTATTAAAATTATTAAAGCTTGCCATGTATAAAAAAACTGACTTTTATTGAACTGTAATTACTATGAATTTTAAGGGTCACACAGCATACTAAGTGATACCACAAGTTTACTTCTGTCCAAATACTTAAGCACACTCTGCTTCTTTGACAATTTTATAATGGCATGGCTACTTGTAATTTCTTTTAAACTTTCTTTCAGATGCATATAGTCCTTTATACCGAGGCAAATTTTCCTTATATTAAATAATAAATTCTTTTAAAGTGTCAGAAATAGGTTTTCTTTTTTAAAATCCAAGACCTCACTTTTTTTTTTCCTCTCTCAGATTTTGCCAGTCTCACAAAAGACTTGCAGGTCCTCTGACTGTTACACGACTTCCAGTCTGCTTTTTCCATGATGGTCTGCAAAACATAAGTGCAGGAATTTTGTTGAAGACACATCTGTTTGGCCTGAACTCTCCACAGTCCCTTTATCTCAACATGCGTTCAGTTGTGGTTTTCTCTGATGATCTCCAGTTGCTGTAATGAGAAACTTCTTTAATGAGAGTGAGTGATGGACATACTTGTTTATGTGTGAGAGTGAGGTCTTTGTAAACAAAGATTACAAAAGCACAAGTAACGTTTCAAAGCTCTTCAAAAGATAAAATATTCTTGCATGAAAGCTGGATGATCTGAAGAAAGCAAATCTTGAGATCATGGAGGGGAAGATACGGAATGATAAAGAAAAGGGAGGAGGCATTGCAAGAGTGTAAAGGTAGGAACACCCAAGAGATGATAGCTGGGTAGTGAAACATTTGTTGACTAACCCTTACAAAATGGTAAATGGTAAAGTCTACTAAGGTGGGCAATTGAGGAATCTGACATAAACATGGGTCACTTCCTCATTTTCTGTCCCTTTTCTCTTATCACCCCCAGCTTCCTCCTCTCCTCTCTTGTCTTCCCTCCTTCACCCATGACCAACTGTAAAGACTTTCTTCACCTCCTGATGCAAGTGGTGTCAGCACTGAAGCAGCTAGAAAGCATAAGAGCAACATTCTTTTTAAATTTATCAAATGCTGACTCATTTATGACTGATGAATTTGTGATTATAATGTTCCCTATATTTTTCACTTTATTACAAAATATTGGTAAATTGTACTTATATTTCTCTGGGTATATCAGTCTACAGTATTAATGACACCTCTTTAGTTCATATTTTTATATTGTAGTACAAGTAGTTATTCCATTTTTAAAAAAATCTAAAGCAGGCTTTTAAAAAGAAACAAAATTGGAGGAAGAATGCATCCTTTCCCATAGCAACTTCTCAGAGCCCAGGAATGTTGACCTCTGTACTTCTATGTTCAGCTAATTGCCAGTGTTGAGAATAAATTCATTTTTTACATGTACTGGTACACAAACACACACAAACTCACAGTATAATTAATGAGAAAATATAATTTTATGTACTCTTCATACATTTCCAAGGATAAATGTTCTAAATTCCTAAAACGAATAAAAAATGCTTTAAAAGTTTTTGTTTTGTTTTGTTTGGATTCATAGTTTAGATCCAGTACAATTTTAGACATCCAATCAAATGAGAATGAGGCAAAGGTCAAGAAGGATGTTACAGAAAATGTAGAAATATTTTTTAGTGGTAATTCTTCCTTTGAAAATACATACAACTGTGCAGTATAATATGATTTCTTCTTTCCAATAAATGTAAAAAAAACAATACAATTTTCCTCTAGATTTTTATTTATTATAGCCTTTGGGAAAAGTCCTGCTTCTTCAATTCCTTTACCTGTAAAATGAAAATAATGATGTTTGCTGTTATATGAACTGTAGAAGTCACAGAAATGAATGTGTACACAAAACCAATTTAGAGAGGAAATGTTACGTATTAATGTGTGTCTTCACTACTATTCTTATTATAATAAATTACAATTTTAGCTAAATTGATATTGACACATAAACACTCATGAAAATAATTGATATTATTAAGATTAATTATTATCTACAGTTTAATAGCAAAACCAATTTTTGCCATTAAGATTTATATTTTTTAACTTAAGTTTTTAAAAATTACCTACATTTGTGTACTGCATTTCTATGGCTCATCCATACCCAACCTGCTGAGGGCATTATACACCACATTATATACAACAATGACACAGGTCATTGTTGTGGTTGCCAGGCTTTATAGCTGGGTAGCACTATTGTTTGTTTTTCTCTTTAGGAAGTTAGCTCCTTCCTGTTCTAGAAGAACCAGTTCTCAGCAGCAAGACTTCCTGGTCAGCTCCAGATCAATTCTTCATTCTCTGTCTACAGTGTGTAGGTCTTCACTAATGTTCCATCCATAATATTTATTATCAATAAATAGAAGTGCCACCCAAAGCTACACTTGTGGATATTCCAGCAATCCCACATTATAGCTATTTATCTGTAGAGCATCCTTCCATCTGCATTTCCATTCTCCAACATCTAATCCTTGAATAATATCTGGAATTATACATAATTGCTTACTCTGCCTAAAACAGTGTCTTTGATTTCTTTTCACTGTCTTTTGGGTAACTTGTAATAATTCTTTGAAACCCAAGTCAAAACACATATCAATTGTGGGGATATTCTGTGAATGTCTTCAGACCAAAGTAATTTCTTTACCCTTTTGTGAAACTCAAGAGAGTTCTGTCAATCAACAAAGAATAAGAGGCCTCTGACCATAGGGACTTGAGCACGTCCCCTTCTTCCGTATGACAAAGTTTATAATCTAGAAATTAGCTTTTCAGTAGATAAAAGAACAAGTAGTAAGAAGTACAAGTTCTGTTACCCAAATAGCTGTAAGCATTCAAAATGATCTCTTGGTAGATCGTTCTGAAGATTACATTTGTGTTTAAGTATGTGTATGTGATTGTGCGTATGTTTGAGTGTATGTGTGTGTGTGTTTTAGTGAAACGTTTGCATGGGGTGTGTGCTTGAGTGTATGTGACTGTTAGTGTGTGTATGGGGTTTGTATGTATATAGGGTGTGTGGTGTGCATGTGTGTTTGAGCATGTGTATGTGAGGTGTGTATGTGTGTTTGAGTGTCTATATATGTGTGTTGGTGTGTGTATATTTGAGTATGTCTATCTGTGCATTTGTTTAGTACTTGTGTGTTTGAGTGTGTGTGTCTGCATGTGTTTGAGTGTGTTGGGTGTTGATACAGTAGTATATGCCACATTAGTGAACCCTGCTTTTCTCACATCACTTACACTAATGCACAACAAAACAGATCTCTTTTGGCTTGATGCTCTGACTGGTTCCTTTTACTAAAGCTCACCGATCTTCCCTCACTGTCTTTGACTGACTTCACTGTGGGTTTCTGCTCAAACATCACCTACACAAAAATGAAACTGACAAGTAAAAGAAAGTCAAGTAAATTATACTCCCTGTATTCTACGTCTTTTCACATCACACTTGGTTTTCTTCTACCACCTTCATCCTGACCTCTTTTTAGTTAGCATGAGGAAAACACCATTAAATAGAAAAATACATATTTTCCTGGTATGAGGAAATTGATAAAACAAAGAGAATATCTATTAAAAGCTTTAATACATTTTGCCAACCTCCTATCTAGAGGTACTTCATTGCTCTCACAATCATTATGTAGCATGTATAATTTTAATACAGATATTTAATTACACCATTTGTTACAGCTATCACTTCCTGTATTCTTACAATACACCAATCATGGTGTTAAGTGCTATAATACATTAAGTGTATCTTTACATGCATTAAATCTAACAATCTGCACCACTGCTGGCAGTGTAAGTGTGCCCATAAGAATGCAATCTCATTTAAAAATACGTTATCATTGGAAACAATGTCTTTTTGCATTCTGATTCAACGTTCTTAAAAGGAAAGATGATAGAGCAGCTACGCATCTTTTTAGCGATCATTTTATTATTTTATAAAAGTGTATTCCTAGCATTAATGTAGTGAAGTGCGACTAACCAGCTAATCCAAACCCCAGAAATAAATTCTCTCAGGATTCTGCAGGCAAGTGTGACAAAATAGCTATGTCAAGCAGTCATCATCTTCTAAGAAACTCCACAGAAATAAGACCCCCCCCAGTCCTCTTTCCAAAGGACTAGTAGTTCCTTAATGGTCATTGACAAACTCCAGTGTTCACAGTCTTGCTGCATTGGCCATTTCTGTCTCTATGCTGGACTCTGTGCTCAGTCAGCTTAACAAGGACAGCAGTCATGTCGCATTACTTCCTACCTCAAATGTATCATCTTGATTTGATCATCTGCAAAAAACTGCTATTTTTAAAAGATCACATTTTTTTTAATTCACCAGCTCCACTGACCTTCACACTGATGGAACACTCCTTACAATCTGAGAGTGATTTTTGCTTCTCTAGTTTTTCCTCAGATGTCACCTTAAAGAAAGGACATGTCACAAAATAAAAATTAATCAAGTAAATGACTTCACACCCCCACATAGACTGTACAGATATTCCACAGTGACTAACTGTCTGTCACACTGGAGACCTTCTGGTATCCTACCATGCTTCCAGCGCTCCAGTTAAGAGTTGTCATGGTTAGGTAGCATTAAAGGGTAGCACCTGAGCGAGAAACTCATGGATCTCATTTCCTCTGTTCACTTGCTCCTTAACCTCCATGTGAGAGCAATCTCAAATTAAAAACACAGTACACAAGTGTTCTCCTGAAAATAGATTCTCTACTTATACAATATATCTCGATATTGTCTCTCTACTCCTCCAAGCTCTTCCCCATCTCTCCTCCCCTCTGGATCCACTCCCTTACTGTATTAGTAAAGAGTAGTTTTCTGACAGTTAATGACCA
Organism: Ellobius talpinus; assembly: GCA_001685095.1. Taxonomy (NCBI): domain Eukaryota; kingdom Metazoa; phylum Chordata; class Mammalia; order Rodentia; family Cricetidae; genus Ellobius; species Ellobius talpinus. The sequence goes on from LOJH01028012.1 coordinate 12,816, forward strand.
AACATGACAAAAGAAATTATAAAAAGATGAAGCAAAAGTTATTACATTGAGGCTGAACAAGGTAGCCCAACAGAAGATAAACAGCCCCAAGAGTAGGCACAAGAATCAAAGACCCACTCGCTGATACATTCAGTAATCCCATACAAATGCTAAACTGAAAACTATAATAACATACATACGGAGGATCTGGTGCAGATCTGTGTGGGCCTCATGCTTTCTTCAGTCTCTGCGAGTTATGATGAGCCTTGATCAGTTGATTGAGAGGAGCATGTTCTCCTGATGATAAATCTTTACCACATTACCATCTAAAACATTCACCTTGCTACAGTGTATTCCAGTTCTATCAGATTTTCTGCTTAGAACCCTAGACTGTATTTGTGTCTCTTATCTCTTCTTATCTCATTCTGTGTCAGTTTTTCAAACATTCCTTTTTTTTATCACCTTGAGGTTTTTCAAAGAGAAACTATCAGGAATTACATAGAACAACCAGGAATGTGTATTTATGTGGTATTCCCATAAACAGATTGAGAGACATGATTCCAGAGAGCATGCCCACACAGGGTTGGCATGTCTACATTGTCTGGTGTTAGGAAGGCGTCAGGCCAACATCACTTACTTCTTATGAATGAAAAGTCTCATAGTCATGGTGCATATGTAAGGTTCTCATACTGTACTATTTCCAGTTCCCCCAGGTCTACCTTACAGAAGTTAATCAGTAATCTAGACTCCCTCAAAGATATGGAAAGAGAAAATAGCAACTACTATATATGTATGTAATGTTAATCATATAATGTACATGTATGTATTTATTTTCCGGTGGGGAATGGAACTCAGAACTTTGCACATGCTGTAAAATCTCTTAGTGGGAAGAATAGCAGAGAATTTTTTTCAGACTGACTCAAGTTAAAACAACTCCATAATTATTTAACTGGAGACCTTTGGTGGATTTCAAGTATTCAACTTCTCATTCTGTTTCAACTAATTTTTTCATGCACTTGTAATTTTCTATTGTGCTTTTTCTGTATTCTGCATTTATTGTTTAGAAAACTGTAAGAGATGTAAATTCCTTTCACCATGTTTTTATTTAGTTACTCACTTGTTATCTGGACGGATTGTTCAGTTTACTTTTTTGCGGTTTATAATCTAGTTTTTTCATTGTTGATTTTTCCTCAAATAATCCCATCTTTGGCTTCTGAAGTTCTTTCAGACTGACACCTGCATCCAGTTGATCCACTTCATTTCAGACATTTTTGTTTTCTTCCTCACTGTCAGTGTGAGACGCTTTGGGCTCATCATGTATTTTCCCTGCTCAATGCAAAAGAAGTAGCCGTCCTCACCCCCACCCAGAGTCCTGGTATAAATTAATCTGACTCTTGTCATTATTAGGGAGTACTTCATGATACAGATATTCCTAGCTTGCTCATCCTGTCATGTTGACAACACTCAAATTCAGTCTCTGATATTATGATTACAATTACTATAAACGTACTTGTAGCTGGTTTTTTGGAACATGTTTTATTTATTTAAAAAGTAAACCAAAATAAGATTGTAAGATTTATATAAACTCGTGTATGACTCATTGTAACATACCAGACTTTCCAAGGTAGTTTTTTTTTCATTTTCCATTTCCAATACCAATGATCGAAACATTTGCAGAATGTGACTGCAGGAAGGTTCAAAGCACTCATAAAAGAAATGAAAGAACATTTAATCAGCAGAACCATACACAATGTGCATGTAGAGGAAGTCATACCAATTTAAGATGACACCTCTCCTAATTAAGTATGCAGATAGATAATTATCCTGTTCAGTATCCTATCAGCCAATTTGTAGAGACAATGAATACATTTCTATAATTCACATGGAAGACATAATCATTTAGAGTAGCCAAAATAATTCTAGTTAAGAGGCTCAAAGGAAAAATCCAAAACCTCTTACAAAGTAATTTAAACTTCATAAGGATAAACTGAGAGATCAATGAAACATGATGATGTTTATAAACTGACCTGGGGAGGATCTGGGAGGAGTTAGGGGATAGGAAGTCATAGTCAGTTATATTTTAGGCAAGAAACTATATTTTCAATAAAAATGACCTATAAATATTGTTGACTTTTGGTGAAGTTGTAACATCCATTCATTGAAAAATGATAACAAATAGTGCTAGGAAATTTGGCAACTCATAGGAAGAAATGAATTATACTTTACATTTAATGTTTTATAAAGCATTGATTCAAAATGTATTAGTAGATTAAGGATATAAAATAAGGTATAAAATGAAAAATCATCTAAAACATTACCAGCATGTCTTTGACCTCATTTCTGTTAGCAAATTTCTATAATCCTACTGTCTTTTTTTTAAATTTCATCTTAAAGCTAAAAATGCTTAGTTCTTTAGGCAATGAAACAACAAGTCAAACACTAAATTTTTTTCCAATTAGTTTTTTTGAATTCATATATAAAGAATATTTAAAACGACACAACAATAATATGACCCAGTTTTAAAAATGGACAAAACTTCAGAAGCAACAAATTTTCAAAACTGATATAGGAGACATAGCTAATTACGTTGAGGTATTCAACTTTACTAAGTGTTATGAAAATTCAAACTTGGGGAGATACTAATATCTGACATCACTAAATCATTTCTAGGGTATCAATCGAAAGTAATTCCTCGTCATCAGAATTGTAAACTACACTGTTTTCAATTCAAAAATCTGTTTTCAAATGTCTTCTTTTGTTCTAAGCTGCAAAGTATTTTTTATAAGTAAGTAATTCAGTTGTTTATGAGGAACCATGAGTGTTAACGTGAAAATTAAATAACTTGAAACGATTGCAGCAATTTAAAGAATTGGGACCTGAATACAAAACAAACAAACAAAACCTGTCCATTCCAATTTGTGTTGGATGATATAAACTATTGATTAATTGAAAAATCAAGGTAGTGACAATTGTTAACTCTGATAAAGCAATCTAATAATAAACCATTATTAGTAGCTGTTAGTAGTTTTTAAAATAGTCTTTCTTTATATCAAATATCTTAATTAATGCTTAAGAAAAGTATATTCTCACACATATTAAGAGTACATATTTCTCATATATAAAAAATTTATATATTCAATGAAAACTTCAAAGTAGAATGCCAGCATTTTATTCTCTTTTTTAAGCCTCTGATACATTTAAATTATTTATACCAGGTTTGTTACCCAATATAATTGCTAATTACTAGCCAAACATAAATTTCTGTGATTAAATTAATTATAAAACTTGAATATTCTAATCTTTGAATATTTAGTAAGATAAATAGTGTGCTTTATTATGTTTAAAAAATATACATCATGAAGAAACTTAGTAACATTTTCACTAAAATGGGTGAAATTTGAAGAACTTTCATGTCACAGAGACATGTTTAATTTTAAATATTCCTTTAATTTAAAAATCCAACAGTCAGTGGTTGAGTATGAGGAAGAATATGGTACTGTACAACATGGTTTTCTAGAATATATTAAATTCACAGTTAATATTATTTTGTGAACTGAAATATATCAGCTATTAAAGAAAGTGTTTATTTGGGGATTAATAGTAGTTTAGTTTAGAATTTGTCATCTTCTATAAAAAAAGGAAAAGAAAAAAGAGAAGAAAAACATTGAGAATTAATTTCCTGTACATGGAGAGAAGAAAACAGGAAGTGATGAGCTCAGGAGAAGGTTCCAATGCAATGGCTGCAGCCAGCACTTCAGTTATACAGTGAGAGATTACCTGCGTTAATGCATGAAGGATAGACAAGGATGAGACTTGGGGAGAAACACCTAGTGTTTGTTGGCTTAACTCCAGTGATCTGAAAGAAGCTTCTGGACTCGGAATTGAAAGAAACAGCTCTATAAATAAAACTGTTAAAAATGTGTCACTGTAGAGAGCATCCATTTTCTTGTATTTTGATTACATTTTAAAGGTGCAAAACCCACCACACTGCTTTAGATGTTATGTGCAGTGATACTTAATAACACATTTCATTCTAAGTTTCCTTAACCTTCAAACTGATAGCTCTGCTGTCTTCCTGGTAGGCTAAGCCTCTGCTCCCTCCCTCAGTCAGAGGTGAACTCTCCTTAACTAAATTGTTGTCTAGCCAGAAATCTTGACTTTGAGAAAATGGCTGTCTGGAGATTGGCTTGGCAGAGGCCTCAAAAGAGTCTTCATAAGAACAAAAACATGTTATTGGTTCTGAAAGAAATGTCTGTTCCTGTTAATCAGAACTTCTGCTGCCAGCATGAGGAACTGCTCCAGAGACATGGAGACTAACAGTCACTACATCCTCTGTTTCTTTATGGACACAGACGAAGAGTACCCAAATAAATTAGATTTGTCAAGGCCTGAGTGGCGTTAGGAATGTCAGCCAAGTATGAATTAGAGTCTCATATGGGCAAGAAAGTTTGCATTGCCTTCCCAGGAGCCTCCTTCTCTGGAAGCATGCTGGCTTTCTGTGGCTTCTTGTCACTTGTTTCCTTTAATGGTTTTCCCTGCCTACTGTTTCCAGGTAATCCACACCATACAGTTTATTTTTAAAAGATACTAAGGACAATCTAGGGAAAGAACAACATATACTGCCTCTTCTATATTGTTTTTGAGATCTCTATATCCTTGTAATTCTAAGCAAAACTCACTGTAACAATAAGTGTAACATGAAGGGAGCCTGCTAGTTGGGGTTTTCTGTCCCGCCTGGTACACAGCCGGCAAGCCCCAAAGAAAATAACACAGAGAATCTCCATAAGTTATAAATCTGATTGGCCCGTTAGGTCAGGCTACTTATTAGTTCTTGTAGCTTATATTAACCCATTGTTCTGATCTATTTTTGCCATATGGCTCTGTACCTTTTTCAGCTGGCAGGTCACATCCTGCTTCCTCGGTGATCTGCACAAGACTGGGAGGAATCAGCTTCCTCCTTTCCAGAATTCTCCTGTTCTCATTGCATCATTTCTACTTCCTGTCTTGTTTTCCTGCCTATACTTCCTGCCTAATCAGCGTTTATTTAAAACATGATTGACAGAATACAGACAATTCTCCTGCAC
>LOJH01028013.1:0-17877 GCA_001685095.1 Ellobius talpinus
GTGGAAAATTTTTTTAATAACAATAAAAAAGTGTCTGAAAAAAAAATAAAAAAAATAATAAAAAAAAATAAAAAAAAAAAGAAATGTAAGGCAGTGACTTAGTGTTGTGGTAGCAGAGAGGAACAGAGAATCTGATTGGAACAAGACCTTCAAAGACCCACCCCCAGGGACCCACTTCTACCAGTCAGCATCCACTTTCTAACCACTTCATAGCCTTTAAAATAATGCTCTCACCTGGGGACCAAGCATTGAAAACATGAGGCTATGGAATATATTTTAGAATCAAATTATAATAAACTACTTTCAACATACTAAAACATCATGAATAGCTACAAAACTACTTTGTTCATTGAAGAGAAGGTTAAAATTGTAGTGACATTTAAATTGGTCTTTATATTTCATCCAATCATGAGAAAGCATAAGATTTCTAGTTGGTAGTTTACTATAATTACCAAGTAAATAATACATAGGAACAATAAAATTTGAAAAAAATCTCCATTCATAAGCAAATCATTTATATTTGATTTAAAAGAATGCTATTGTGCTTGTGCTTTGGTTGGTCAAATGAAGGATAAATTCCACTTCCCTGTTCTAACTACTGCAAGCCTTCTTTTATATATCTGCTAAGATGTTTGGACTTTTTGACAAGCACATAATTGCAAACTTAAATGCAAATATGGTCCCTGAAATCATTTCACAGTTCTCATTTTAGGATTATTCTCCAGAAAATCTTATGTGATGAGCAGAAATTTCAGTCTACACAACTATAATTTTGGTTAATTTGAGGTTCCGCAATGTCGTAGTTTACTTTTTGTTGCTATAACATATCATGTAAAACTGGCAAAATTATAAAGAAAAGAGGTTTCTGCTGGCTGACAGTTCTTGTGGCAGTCAGAGATTGGGCAGCCACACTGGAGGAGGACCTTATACTATTGTCCCTATGACAGAAAACTAGAAGAAAAGGTGGAGCTCATGCAGAAATGGCAAACCATGAGGATCTGCCTTGCTTTATGATGCTCTGTTCTCATGAGAAAGTCATTGGCCCATCCTAATAACCATCCTAACTCCTGACGTCTCCATTGCCTCCCAACACTGGTACGCTGGGGATAAAATAAATTTTGAATGGGTAAACCATATTCAAATGCTAGCACTGAGGATTTAACTGGAGTCCTGTTTTAGCTCCCAGACCTTGTGTACGTCTCAGAGACTGTCTCTTAAGGTCATCACCCAGGCTGTAACCTGCTGAAGAGATGTCTCATTTTTAACTGTTGCTTTCCCGGGGTTCTCTGCATCCTGAGCTACAGCCTCAAAACCCCCAGGCTTCCAAGCTTCCAGTACTCAGTCAAGTTCTCTGTCACATAGGAGATGTTGAGCCATCTTTCCCTGAGGCTGGCCACAAGAAGCACTGGATTGTAAGTCTCATTCTTAAGGGAATATAAATATCTTTTTTTTTTAAAATTTCCATCTGAATTTCTCCCATAGATCTTGTAAGGGGCTTTTAAGTTTTTAAAAATAGTTTAAGTAAATTGGAATACAGGAGGTTATGAATATATTCTCATGTTTTGTTTTTTCTTCTTTTGCATTTGTTAAGTGGTGACTATTTTATTTCAGATCCAAAAATCTGAGTGGTAGGAATAGAATAGCCTCTTAGGAGATATTGGCCAGAGACATTCCCAGAAGCCACTAAACCATTCTTGTCATTTTTCTTGGTTACCCACCAAGAAAAAAAATAAGAGCCTATTGCTGAAGACACAATATACAGAGAAACCAAATTGAAACTGAGCTGGAAGCCTTTCCCCTGCTGGCCAGTTTTCATAGTGCCAGAAAATGTACTGCAAATTTCCAGGAGAGAAAGGCATCAGTGGTATTACCCAGTTGTAAACTAAATGAACTTTATAATACCAACCATCCTAGCTGCAATAGTGGCATGATTGTTATGGGGGACAAACATGAACTTTCTGTTTGGGTTTGAGCCCATAATTCATAAGGATGAGTTCATGCCTGATACTGTAAATTCAAGTAAAAACTCAGGAAGGAGGATAACATAGGCTCCAGAGGGGAATTGATTCCTGCTGTTTAATGATATTGTTTAGTACCAAGTTGCCTTCTCAATACTTAGGCCTCTAATTATAGACAAATGCTACTCTCAGTCATAATCACAGAAAATTCTCTGCATAATGAGTGGCAGTGAGCATACAGATTAATGACTGTTCAAAGTACTGAGAAGAAGTGATGGCTGGGTGTTCAGTCTTAAACAAATAGTCTTATTTGAATAGCTTTTAAGTAATAAAATTGAGTAACAAGAAATAGTTAGCTTGTAGAGAGTGTGAGAGTGGATACCTATAATCCTGTGATGAAACATCAAGACCATGAGTTTAAGTCTAGCCTGAGTTAAAAGTAAGATCCTGTCACAAGAAACTAAGAGGATAGTCACCACTTTCTATTCTATCAAGTTATATTGAGGTCTTTTATCCACTTGGACTTGAGTTTTGTGCAGGGTGATAGTAATGGATCTATTTGTATTCTTTTACATGTTGACATCCAGTTCGCCAGCATCATTTGTTGACGAGGCTTTCTTTTCTCCATTGTATAACTTTGGCTTCTCTGTCAAAGATCAAGTGACTGTAGGTGTGTGGCTTTATGTCTGAGTCTTCAACTTGATCTCATTGATCAATGTGTCTGATTTTATGCCAATCCCATGCTGTTTTTATTATATAGTTCTGTAGTAGATCTTGAGATCAGGAATGGTGATACCTCCAAAAGTTGCTATCCTTTTTTTGTTTGTTTATTTTTCCATATGATATTAATTAAGCATTGCTCTTTCAAGGTCTGTAAAGAAATATGGTGGAATTCTGAATGCATTGGCACAGGAGACAACTTCCTGAATAGAACACTGGTAGCATAGATACTAAGATTAACAATAAATGGGACCACATGAAACTGAAAATCTTCTGTGAGGCAAAGGACATTGTCAATAGGGCAAAATGGCAGCCTACAGAATGGGAAAAGATTTTCAGCAACCCCACATCCAATAGAAGGTTGATCTCTAAAATATGTAAAGAACTCAAGAAACTAGATATCAATAAACCAAATAATCCAATTAAAAATTGGAGTACTGACCTGGAGAATTCTTAACAGAAGAATCTCAAATGGAAGAAAAACACCAACAGGGACATGCAAATCAAAATGACTCTGAAATTCTGTCTTACACCAGTCAGAATGGTTAAATACAAAATCACAAATGACAACTTATGCTGGAAAGAATGTAGAGCAAGAGAAACACTCCTCCATTGTTGGTGGGAGTGCAAACTTGAACAGCCACTTTGGAAATCAGTGTGGTAGTTTCTCAGAAAACTGAGAACCAATCTACCATAAGACTCAGCTATACTACTCTTGGGCATATACCCAAAGAATGTTCAGTCATACCACAAGGACATTAGGACACTCAAATATGTTCATAGCAGCTTTATTTGTAACAGTCAGAGCCTGAAAACAACCTAGATATCCCTCAACCACAAAATGGAGAAAGAAAATGTGGTACATTTATACAACAGAGTATTACTCAGCTTTTAAAGGCAATGACATTTGAAGCAAATGGATGGAACTAGAAAAGATCATCTTGAATGAGGTAACCCAGACTGAGAATGACAAACATGGTATGTACTCACTCATAAGTGGATATTAAGTATAAAGGATAACTATGCTATAATCCATAGGCCCAAAGAGGCTAGGTAACAAGGAGAACCCAAGGTGGATGCTTGGATATCCTTGGGAAGGGGAAGTAGAAGAAAGTTCCTGGTTGGTCTCGGGGTCGGTGGGCATGGGAACCTGAGGGATCACTTTGCTGGATGGGTGGGGAGAGTGCTGAGAGAGGTGACTGGAAAGGGGCCTCTATGGAGTCAGGTAGAAGCCTAACACAAGGGAAATTTCCAGGAGTCTACAGGATGGTTCTAGCTAAGGCTTCTGGCAACAGTGGATGTGCAGACTGAATACGCCATCCCCTGATGGCACTAGAGAGCCTTCATTCAGTGACTGAAAGAGGCCATTTCAGAGACTCATGGCCCAACAATTGGCTGAGCTTAGGGAATCCTGCTGAGGAGAGGGAGGAGACATTGTAGGAGCCAGGGGGTCAGGGACATTGCAGGAAAACCCCACAGAAATGACTAGCCTAGCTCATGGAACTCACAGAATCCAAATCAAGAGTCAGGGAGCCTAACTGGGCCCTCTGTATACATATGACAGTTGTGTAGCTTGGTCTATTTGTGGGACTCCTGGCAATGGGAGCAGGCGCTGTGCCTGGAGCTTTGGCCACTCTTGAGAACCTATTTCTCATACTGGATTGCCTTGCCCAGACTGAATACAAACAAGGTGCTTGGTCTTAAGGCAGCTTGATATACCATGCTTCGTTGATGCCCTTGGGAGGCCTAGCCCTTCCTGAAGAAATAAGGAGAAATGGTGGAATGACGGAGGGGGTACAGGGGAAGTGGTGAGGGAGTGTGAGGAGAGGAGGAAGGGGAAGGGAGGGGAGGCTGCAGCCAGGATGTTAAGAAAAAAAGAAACTAAGAGGAAAGTATTAAATAATCTTATCTTGTTCATAGGCTTATATTTTAGAGCAGGCAGAGTGGGAGTTCCCAGGAAACTGAATGCATTTATGGAAAAGGAAGTTATTGCCTATATTAAATATACTTTAGAAATAGACACTCGAAGTGTCTTCATCTGTACAATAGAAATATACTTATATACTTATGCTACCGAAAGGATTAGATAAAACTTGTCTTTGTCATATTTAAAAGGAGCTGGGTCATGAAGAAAGACATAAAGGCTTTCCTAGGTTTGTGACGTGCTGCTGGGGTCCAGTGAGCAACAGCAGAAAAGTCCCTCTGACTGTCTTTCTGACTTGCTGCAGCTTGTCACTCCTGCCCCTTTTTGTTCAGGTTTTAGCTGGCCCCACATGTGAGCAGGCTTCTAATACATCAGTCCTTCTGACGGGCTGGGGTATATCTCTGCTATACATACTGCTATCTAGGGAGCACACACTTTGGGGCAGAAGAAAGTACAATTGGAGAAAAGGGCATTTCATGGGGAGGGGAGTACAAGTGTCTTTTAAAAGGCAACTGGGAAGTGTGTGAAACTGCAATGTGAACTCAATATTTCTGGGTGCATTTGCTTGATACATGTAATAGCAGCACTAGAAGGCATCCTTCACAAGTATACACATTTTTTTCCTCCCTAGCTTAACAATCTGATAAAGACCATGACAAGAGAGCACCCCAGCAGTGGTGACAGTGGGGTGGAGAGACATCTGTTGTAGTCCTTGTGCCTGGATATTCCACTCAACCCCCTTCCCTCAGGATTTTGTCAGACAACAAGATGACTTCTTTTTCTTTAGTGGAATGACATGACAATTCAGATGGGACATAGGCATGACAACAGTGTGTTGTTATATGCTGGGAGGAGTTGGGGCCCGGGACCCACAGGATGGATTTGGAAGAGGAATTGAGCCTTATGCTCCTTCCTTCTCTTAGATTACTTCTCCATCACTGCCCTACATTTCAGGATTATTCTGATGAACAGAATGGAGTCACAGAATTTGACACACAAAGCATCCTAGTGAGAGTCTGGTTCACATTAACAACAGTGAGAGGATGGGGAAATGGATACACTAATCCAGAGTCTAGAAATTTGTGGCAAAAATGAACTAGACAGGTAAGCAGAAGGGATGGGATTTATAATCTGTACTCCAAAGTGTTAGGAGATACAAGAAGGAAGGTAGATAACAAGGATATTTAATGCTTGTGGCCATATCCCAAACACATCAATAAAAATATTTCCCACAATTGAGAGATCAATACCAGGCTCTGTTGAGCTCCACAGATATGTCTCTGCTGTCCAATCTATAGATGGGTAGGGGTTTAGAACTAAAGGATGAGCATCATTCAAGAGCACTAGGAGGAAGCAGAGATAAATCCTGAACTCCAGTTAGATTCTATTTTACCATGTCATTTCTCAAGACTGGACAAAGTTTAACTATAACAAAATAAAGACAAGAAGGTTCCTATAAACTCTTACCAATAGCATATTTTTCAGTGCCCACGCACTGTGTACAAACATAATGGCTTGATTATTACAGGCACTTTGCTGAAGAGCCTCTTGGGAAACAGCCATAAAAAGAGGAGAAAGTAAGAGGAAAGGCACCTAAGGTTTCCAAGTTATGCATCTGGCCCATCTTCACTTCCTTTTCTCTAGTGACTAGCACAGATATTGTATGCCTAAGGAAATGGGAGAACTTATTGAGGAAGATAGGGCCTGCAATTTACAAAGATGTACTAGTTATAGAGAAAGAGGGCATAGTGTGACCAGCCGAAAGACCAACAGAACTCAAGTCTTACTGAGCATTCTGAAGGGCACATTGTAGACATAAGGATTCTACCAATGCTCAAAGCCATTTGAAGGAGATTTGATAATGCCACATAATGGGAAATTAACAAAACACGATGATGAAAGGCATGCCTTTGGAGTGGATGGGTCTCTCCCCTTTTAAGTTGTGATTATTTTGCAGTAAAAGAAAAGAGAGGAAAGATATGTCTGCCAGTCTTTATATAGTCTGTACAAATGAATAGCCAAGATAAGATTGATTTAAAGCACAAAAGAATACCCTATCCAGAGGAACTATGGCAAAGAGGAAGAAAATTAACATAATGCAACCTAAACTTATTCTCATTTTCTCTTCTCTCTTCCTCAACAAGAGGAGCAATATATTACTTTCTCCTACTCTCTTAGGTTGCCAACTGATCAGTAAAGTGCTAATTAAACTTAATTATGTCGACTCTGATTTTAGTCACAACAGAGGTAGAAAACTCAAGAGTTAACTACATCAATTACAAGAATATAGTCTTTTCAAAAATGTTCTCCTTGTTTTTCACTGTTTGTACCAAATATTTGCTATATTCTTGTATGTGATCCAAAATATATAAAAAGACAGTTTAATTGCGTCTACAACTGAGAAATCTTGATGAGGTAGGATGTTGACATTTGCTTAACTTGGCAGCATGCATCCATAAGCAGTGTTCTCATCTGCCCTTCGATATTAAAAGCCTTTCCAGGCACTGTCATCGTCCAGCATGCATGGAAATATATATAGATGAGGCTTGGTTTCAGCTGCTCTGGATAGTTGGAAGATTGATTAGTAGGTCTCCTGCAATCTCAAACACTTGTACTTGGTCTTGGGAGATGATTTATTTATTTATTTAGAAGTTATAGAGATTAGATGTGAAAGTTTTTTTCTATTGAACTATGTAAAGAAGATCAAATATATCACTGCAGCTTTTGCCAAAGAAGAAAGCAATAATGCTCGCAACTGGCAACACTGAAAGTTTGACAGCGGAAAATGGGGTGTGCAATTAGGAGGGGAGTGTGAGCTCTCAAACGGACTTTGCTGAACTAAACACTGTTGAGGATCAGGCCAATGGAAGCGGGCTGTCTTTGGAGTGTCTAAAAGAGGCTGTAACTTGTCAAAGCACACTGGCCCTTTCACTTCGTCTCATTTTTTTTCCTGTAGAGTTTGGGGCACAACTCTGTGTGGCATTTCTATGTGGTCACCTTAACCTGCTCTTTCCAAACCTAGTTTTTTCTTATGGTGATTTTTTTGTTTATTTGTTTTTTTGAAACAGGGTTTCTCTGTAGCTTTGGAGCCTTTCCTGGAACTAGCTCTTGTAGCCCAGGCTGGTCTCCAACTCTCAGAGATCTGCCTGCCTCTGCCTCCCGAGTGCTGGTATTAAAGGTGTGCACCACCACCACCTGGCTTTATGGTGACGTTTTGTAGCCTTAACTACCCAGATTCCCTTTCGTGCACACTGCATACAGCCGCTCTTGAAACAAACATGGAAAATCTGTGAAATTTACTGCATGTCATTTACTTGTACCTCATGTGTTAGCAGAGTCCAAGGAAGGACCATATGTTAGGTAAGAAGTTGGTTTTGTTCATATATATTTATTATTCTGATGGCAGTCTATATATTGATAGTTTCGTGGCTAGACATGTATCTGGAAAATACCTAAGAGTGTAGCCTGGGGCTTCCATGGTAAGTCACTAGTTTAGAACTGAAATTCTGCAACATTAGTTTGTAGACACTGATGTTCCTTGATACTTCCTTCATGTATATTTGCTTATAAAATAGGAATAAAATAATTATTGAGAGCACCTCTTCCCCCCGTTTGCATAAGTTCTGATCAAACTGCCCAACTTTCCGTATCATTTGGAAGCCAAGCACACTAAAATATGCTGTGAGCTGAGAACAGGGTAGGGCTGAATAGTTGTGGTATTAATATTTCAGGAAGGAAAATCTTCGCAAATCAGGCAGAGAATAATGTAGTCTTTTCATTTCAGGACACGTTTTGGAAATCGAAATTATCAACATGGATCAGAAAATCGTTTTCCCCTGAAGACAGCATAAGAGGAGAAGTTCTAGAGATGGGAAGAAGACCAAAGAGGCATGTGCAGAAATTAACTTTTTTTATTATATATCATATACTGTGGTAGTAAAGTTTGTTTGAAGTGCATGAATAAAAAGTTAGTGAAATTACAGGAGGAACAATCTATATAGCAATAATTGGTGCATTCCCTGTGCATCTGAAAGAAAAAAAAAGAGTTTTCACTCATTATTTTGGCCTAAAACTTAGTGTTCAGGTTCCCAAGATTCTGACATCAGAACCCGGATAACGCTGATTAGAACCATAGGGGCTTTACAATAAAAGCTAAAATATTGACCATATGATGGCAAAAAGTCTTATTTTTGTGGTTAACTTATTCTCTTCTAGCTACTCTCTGATGATGTTGGTGGCGCTGTGGAGGAGGACCGCCTCCTCCTGGACGAGGACCGGGAACGCTCAGCATTGTAGGTGACATGCTTGTCGTAGTTCTCCATCTGAGCCTCAATGAAATCCTTCTGTTGCTGTCGGATGGTCTGGCTGATGAGCCCAGGGAGGGCATGAATGCTGCCAATCAAAGTCTCTAATTTGGTTTCCAGGGTGACGATCCTTTTCTCAAAGTCTTCACTCCTTTCATTTAAGTCGGAAATCATGTCATACATGATATTCTGGGTCTGGAAAACAAGATTGAGAAGACAGAAACAGAGAAGTAAGAGGTTTAATTACTCTTGCCTCAGAAGCAAACTATCAGCTCTTCAAACTTTAACAGTGGCCTCTTGCTGGTGACAGGTGTGTCAGCTAACCAAATAGTTTAGGTTACAAAGTAAATTCCATGTATTCTTAATGCTAAGATTTAAATGAATGATGACAGGTATTAACTGGTTATGATTTAGAAAGTAAGGTGTAGTTATGGCTTGTGAAATTTCCAATGATTTTATGTGGCATAAAGTCAGATGAAAATGTTTTAATTTATTATTTATGTGATGATGATTTCTATACAAGTTAGCATTTCAAATTCATTTTCAACATGTGACATGACAACCTGGCCAATTTTTATAACAACAGTGCGATTTAAAGAACAAAAAAATTAAAAGCCAGATGATAGCAAAATGTAAAAACATGATAGAAGAACAGGAATAAAGTTTAGAATCAATTGATCTGAGCACATGACTTAGTGATTTAGAACAGTCAATACTCACATATCTTTTGTTGTCTTGTGTTCCAAATCTCAGACCTCTTTTCATTGAATCCAAGAAAAAATTTCACAGATAAAATGTAAAATAATATAAATCCCCAATAAGATTAATAGTTGTGGAGGATGCTAAGTTACTAGTTCAGGGCTGGGGGAGAAGCTGAGTGGTTGAGCAAGTGCCTAACAGGCACAAACCTCTGGGTGTGTGTTCCGTACACCACAGAAGTGAAAATTTATAGGTCGCCTTATTGGAATGTCTATTCAGAGCTACATGGTCTGGAGTAGGAATATGAAATGCTTTCTTGTACAGAAAACTGAAACTGTCTTGATCAGAGGGAGTCATGAGTCTGAGTCTTAGTTATAGTTTCTGAAGGAGTTAAGAAACTTGCAGAGCTGCAGGGCTGAGCGGCTCAGAGCTAGAGATGGGAGAGGGGGGCTAAGAGGAGGGGGTTAGAGATGCCATACTGAGTCTAGTACCACCTTTCCCAAACCCAAGACTCTTTGTATCTCATCCTCCTCTTCCTTCAGTTCTTCCTGTATCTTTTCCAGCTTCCCTGCTACTTAAAGGTGATAACAACTGACTGAGGGAGTCATTCAGAACAAAGGCATTTTGTTCTGGTTCAGTCATGGACACAGAGAGCACTAACTTTACCTTTACTACATTCTTGGGAAAAATTGGGCAACATCCGTTCATTAGAAAAATACTGAACTCTTACGGCATGTATCATCCTGTGGTCAGAGTAAGTATGGCACTACAGAAATAACAAACATATTCATGCTTGACTTTGTATATACCTTTTGTGTATACGAGTGGTGCTGGTGAGCATGCGCATGATCTCATGTGTGCTAGGTGGGGTAGATTTCAGTTTCCTACTATATTCTTAAAGTACATTCCTCACCTTCATACTAACCTAAAGTAGTCTGTTTTATTTTTTAATGTCCAATATTTTTAAGCATTTAACCTCGGAGTGATGCAACACATAAATATCATTTCACTACCTCAAGTGAAGGCCACATGAATGGAGGATGTCTGTGTCCTGCATGTGTGTATACTGCCCAGCTTATGCGAATGATGCATGATCCCTGAGGTGCGTCAGTCAACACCTTGAATATGTTTACCTAGTATGTGTTACTGATAATGCATAAAGTGAATATAATTTGGAAGTGTTATTTAATAAGACTAAGCCAAATGTCTAATTTTCATAGATTATACTTAAAGATTTGGCAAAAACATAATATGACTTATTAAATATAAAACAGGATGTATGTGCTGCCTCCGCTAAAGCGATTGTGCTACAAGGCAGAACACATCCATACTTCTATTCTAGAGTCTCCTTTGGAACTAGCTCAACAGGATGTAATGTTTGCACAGTTGATAAATATTCATATTTTCCAATTGGCTTTACTTATGGAGGAACAATAAAAGAGCAGATAAATCTATTAGATGTAACAAAGAACTAGAAAACTATTAATGTACTTGGTAAAAAAGAATGTGATTGTTAAAGTAATAAAATGGAGAAAACCATAAAAAGTGAATTATTGCTTCTGAAACACAAATTTTATTTTAGAAAATAAGTTCCAGGATTTAAAAACATCAGTTTCTCTAGTTTTTGGTTTGCTTAAAAATATAAAAAAATATTAAGAATGATGAGCTCTATTTACCCCCCAACCTCATAGTGACATTCAAGATGTAGTTCTGTCCTTGCACAGATGAGATATCATTTCAGATTCCACTAAGATGTCTTATGATACTTTTAGTGCACTCCCCCAAGGAAGCTTTTAGCATTGAGGTTGGATATATGGGGAAAGAACATATGAACTCAATATGAGTTTTAGAAAAAAAATGCATCTAAGTTGGATCATGATTTTGGGGTGGTTTGGTAGCCTTGTTTGTTAAATTTGTACTGCTCATTGCTGTACAGTGGTTAATTTCCATGATTACAACCATGGGCTGAGCCCCTTGGGATTACCTTTGCCAGATCCACTAGGGTATTTGCTTGATCATTCAGTTTCCTCTGTTCCATCTTCACACTTCTCAATCTACAAGACAGACGCTGAAGTCAGAAAGGTCCTCTTGTTTCTCGGGCTAGGTTACTGCTTTCAAAGGGGCATGCACAAAATCCACAAGAGCAAATAACTGCATGGATAATGCCTGGTATTGGTGGGTAAAGTCCACCCACACTGGTTATGTGTCTGGTACAATGAGAAGCATGCTTCCCCAACACCGCAAAAAGAAAGGAGAGCAAGAGATGAGATGTCCTCAGGACAACTATGTACCAGGTCAGTGGAATTCGGGAAGACTCATTGGGATTTAACCACATGAGAAAAAGCCAAAACATTCCTTAAAGCCCCAGTATCATGACAAATAGACATAGGAAGAAAGATGCAAAGCAACTGGAATTTCATCATGTTGGAGCAATGAACACCTTCCTATGCCTACGTGACTAGATACAGGAATTAACCCTGTTTAGTCGGTAATGAATTGGGTTAGGTATTTGAACCTGATGAAACCACAGTGATAAGTGAGATTCTTGTTAACAAAAACCACTTTTATTCAACCAGCAGCAAGATAACTCCAAATATATCATTTTCTTACTCTGTTTTGCTTGACTTTACCTTAAACTGACAGTGAATTTGAACAGAGGCCAGACCATTTCTTTGGGAGAATCTCTTTTAGCTTTCATTGTAGTTTTTAAGAAATGACCGAATATATCTAGTGGTTAGACCATCTATTTTTAAGGTTAATTCTTGTTACTTTAAAATGTCCTTGCATGTATTTGATTGACAGTCACAAGGCCACTCTTAAAAACTCATTTTTCTAAATGAAGCTCATATTTTTTAATTTATTTATTGTAGTACCCCAATAAATATTTATTCCATGGTTCTTAGATTCAAGAAAGTAAGACTTTAAAAGAGAAAGGTGAGTTACTGTTTTGTAAGCCAGCTATTTAAAGCCAGACTCAAAAGAAAAGAACTCAGTTTCTCTGAGCTGTTTTGTGACAAACGAAAAAAGAACATGCTTATTTCACTTGTGCTTGATAATGAATCATTTACTAAGTATGGCTTCAATGAATGAAGAGAGTATTTTACATTTTTTAATTTAAATAGTATATAACTACATAAGAGAAATAAAAGATTCACAGGGCAAGATTTTACTGCCTGGGAGACTTTCCTAATTTGTTTACAGCACTTAGTGATTTCGTCTTGCACCTAGGACAGCCAGCATGTAGCTGAGTCTGCTCCACAGTGAAGGTACCGCTCCTGCCAGCTAGAGTCTAAATGGTGTCCATCTATAACACCGTCTTAAGTACTCTAAAATAGTTCAGATTTACCAATTCATTGCTGTGTGTTCATTAGAAACTCAGAACCAAGTTAACTGGCTCCTTTTGATGTTATTGTAGAGATCAGAGTAATGTCTAACCTGAACGAAATCTATAAACACATATTTAAATTCAATACATTGTTGACAGTTTTCTCTAAGCACCAAGAAAGGTTATAACTCTTTACTTATACCTTTTAAAACCCAGCAAAAGTCAAGCAAAAAGCATCTTGACCATCTGTGGATCAGTGAAGACAAGAACAGTAAGGAAAAGCTGCAATGTTAGCTGGCTCTCCACTCACCCCAATTTGACTTTGTTTCTTCAAGCATAGAATGAAGTGTCAGATTAGGAGTATCCTTGAGTGCTGGAGGTATCATAAATGGATTTTAAGTGATACCCAAATAAGACCTTAATACTAAAACATATGGAAAGACAGGTTTTCCCTTTAACCACCATGAATGTCTGGATTATTACAAGAAATAAGTGTCAGGCAGGTCCTATCTTATCTCCACCTCCTGATTTTTTTTCCACAGGGAAGGGGTAAGATCTTGGCTCAGAGCTTTCTAGCCTATGGCTATAATTCAATGTCAGAATTAAAATTGTCAGTTGATGGCAACTTTACTGTCTTTATGATGGGCTTACATCAAGTTTTCTTTTAAAGTTTACTAATGCCTAGAGTTTAGAGCTCTGGACCAAATACCTCCAGAAATCTGTGAGTAAAGAGACAGTCCCGAATCTTGCAAAACAGGAAGAGGGGGAGAATGATGGTTTTGGATAAAGTAGGAACTTTTTCTAAAGCACTTTAGTTCAGTGTCCTTCAGCTGGATTTCTAAGCTTTGAGTGACAGTAGAATTTTGCCTGTGGTGTTTATTACTAACCTACAAAGCTATGTCAGATGATGTAGCTTTCTAGATTCGTAACAAATCTGATTGATTTATTTGTGATCTGACCCTGACTGGAACTCTATTAGCTCTTGGACTTAAATGATCTTGTCTTGCCCTCTGATCTGCCTGTGGCAGGGGACTGCCTTCTGAGACTGCCTGTGAGGCTAGGCAAGCGGGCAGAAACCTTGCTCGAGCTGCAGCTGCCAGAATAAAAGGTAACATGCACATGGATAGTACACTTTTTTCCCCCGCAAAAAGATTAAGAAACAGATGTTGCTTTCTTCCTTGTGAACTTCACTTATCACAGGAAAATATCATGATTTTGGATCACATTTCCATAGCAGCAATCAGACTACCAAAATTCACAAATAAAGGATCTGCTGGGTGCATGCAGCCAGTAGAAAACTCTGCAAATGTTGAAAGGAACAGCTCACACAACTTACTTCCGAGCTCTATTTTCATTTTGTTGAAATAAAAAGACAAAACAAAAGAAAAGAAACTGTAAAGTATTCTGGAACAAAACAACACAATGTGGTGTTCAGTTGTGCACAGGGGGCTCGATTCGTCAGCTGGAAGACCCTGCAGGATCTTGACATTGATTGGCACTATTCAGTTCATCACCATCCTTTGTTGCTACTATACTCTGCCTACCTGGAAGCACTTGGCTTCCTCTTAAACCAGAATTCAGAATGAAGAATGTGCATAAAGTCATGTTGGCCTCTTCATACTTGGTGTTCAAGGGAATAATGGGAAACACTGGCTTAGAATGATAGATGTAATGATTCTTTTGAAGGGGGAACATATCTTTTCCAGATCGGGACTACTTGGAATCCCCTCTAGTATAAATTATGCACATTAGCTTTCTTGGTTCTAGACAAGTTCGAGTTGATTGATGGATCCATGGTTTAGACAGAAGAATGAAAAAGTTAAAGCTGCTATCAGAAAAAGGGTTGAAAGTTAGAGAGAGAACACTTCATGACATCGAGTGACAATCCAAAAAGACAAACACATTACTGAAAAGAGGGCACTGGTCTAGAGAGTTTAGCATCATCAGAGGCTAGAGAGGTCACATGTTGGGAAAGAGGCCATAAAGTATGAAAAAGAGAAAGAGCTGAGCTAGAGGGCCTGGTAGAAGAGGAGAGAGCTGTTAAAATTGCTCTCAGGGAGAACCAGAGAGTAGCAAAAGCCAGACGAGCTCCAGAAAATGACTTGTGAGTTTATGTCCAGCCAGGTCTACTATGTGCAGTGCTGACAGATGATGCTGAGTACCCTTGAGTCTGAGCAGTGGGCAGTGAAGGCCTGGCCCTGAGGAATCGAGCCCTGTGTGCTGTCTTTCATGATGGCACTCTACAACTTCCAATACGAAGTTAACATGACAAGCGATTATGCACCAGTAGAATGATCTAGCCAAACCCAGCCCTTGTAACCAAACTTATTCTGCTATAATTGTTCATAAACTTTAAATATTCTCCACAGCAAAGGAAACCCAGCAACACCCCCTGTGACTTACACAACAATTCTGAACAGTTGAATTTCATTAAACTCATCTGCTTTAGATGTACACGTTGCATTAAAAAGGGCAAGAAAAGGATGATAAAGGAAATGTCTGATGGAAGCAGAGGAATAATTAGGGGTGGCTTCTGTCCCACTATCCAGAGCAGTCAGCTGAAGAACTCCATATAAGCTCCGCCCACGTGCCCTTCCAATCAGGCTGACATGCCCCACAGGACAAATGTGCCACTTCCTTTTGGACAGTTCATAAAATCAGCTTCCTTGTACAGAGATGATTTTTATATATAATATTTTGTTAAAAAAGAAACTTAAAGCAAAGCTAAATAATAAAATAATTAATCAATTTTGCAGTGAATAAATAACAGAATATTCTTCCACATTAGCATGAATATGCTTATAACTCAAAGCACATGGCAAAAGAGACTAAAGAGCCACCATATCCATAGTTACAGGACTGCATTACAAAATCTACTGGTGCATGCTTTGGAATTTTTTATTCAAAAATTTATCAAAGAGGCAAATCAAATATGACTGTAGTTTAGGTAGTTTCACCGACAGGCACACAAAATGAAGCATGGTCATAGCACGTGTACATACTTACTCCTGCTTCATCTCACAGTCTTTACCTTTGGGTGTATCCTCTCACACCCAGAAAGGGAAGTTTTCAATCATGCTCGGACAAAATTGACTACCAAGAAACATTGAAAGTGTAAAAAATGATCTCTCCATGGCTTGCTGTAATGGCTTCTGTTAATGTTGGGGTTCCTGTGTCGAATGGCTTTAGAACACACACTTTTCCTAAAGAGCTCTTTCCAAGGGAGTTCTTTGAAGAAGTGGGTGTCTATTTGAGGAGCCCAGGAATAATCCGAGTATATCTTGGGGTCTCACTCTCTAGTACAGAGAATGGAAGGAATGCAGCATCTGGGCTGCTGCTCCTGGGTTGGCCGTGGGTCAGAAAAGGAACTGCACTCCAAGGAGCAAGCTCCTGCTTTGTGAACCAACTCTAACACGATTCTACTTCTTGTTTTCTCCTGACTTTAAAAAGAATAATTTTAAAATTCTAGCTCTGTCATTTCCTTACAGGGTTGGTGGGAGTGGTGCGGCCAAGGCACAGAGTTAGAGGAGAAATCCCATCCCCTTCTAAGGAAAGTGCGTTGGTGGCAATACAGAGCATGAGTGAGTGGCTGCGAGCAATAACAATAAACTTTTCTACCATATGTGCAAAGCGTTCTCTATTTTAATCCCAGAGTTACTTGGGTTTTTATTTTGACTACTGGAGGTTTCACGTCCACAGAAGTATGCAGGTGAGCATCATTAAAGGCACATTATAGACTCAGCAGGACACCTTAATACACTAACTAAGCAGGGCGGAGGCTGGACCAGGGAAGGGTTAGAAGATGAAAGTCTATGGATTCCACACAGGAGGTTAGTGGTACCATGTTGCCTATGAATTAACTAAATGTGTGAAATAAAAATCCCAGACTCACAGCTCTCTTGCCTGGTGTACTGGCTGGATCTGAGGCCGGTGGTGTGGCACAGGCAAAGACCTAATAGCTCCCCATTTCCACTGCTACCCTGGTGTGTCTCACAAGGAAAGCCACTTTCTTGAGCCACACATGTGACCACGAATAAAGGGCATGAAGAGCAAGTCTGTTGTCACAGTGGATACCAACAGGGGCAACACTTACAGTTAAGACAATGCCATCCTGGAAAGGTCTGTTTCTCAGTCATCATTGAATCTTATGAGGTACAGACAGTTATCTTAAAAGACTCTAGTAATTGTATAACAAAGACAGGCATGAAGGCCTTACGTCAGTTGAATAATAGTAAACTAATAAGAGACTATTGAACAAAATCAATGCTAAACTCTATAGTGAACATACAGCATATAGATAATCCCCAGTTTTTTGATTAAGAAGTCATTGAATATTGTAAAATTAAGATAATTAAATATACTATGTTATATAAAATGTAAAAATCCAGATGGATCATATCATGTCCCCTCCCTCCAAGATTCTACAGTGAATACAAGCTGAACATTTCAGGTCAAACTGTATAAATAAATACATTAATTAAATAAAATTCTACCAGAAATTATGGCCTCTGTAACAGAAACCTTGGCCTCTGAAGAGAAAGATATTTTGATTAACACGCACAATTTTCAGCCATAAAATGAACTAAACTTTTTCCCTCTGGGGTTCATTATTAGATTTTCAGCTGTCTCCGGGAAGCAAACCTGATAGTGCTTTTTCTTTTCCCCCCTCACAAGAAAGGACCCGCAAGCACAAGAATCAAAAGCAAAGGCTAAGGAGAACAAGATAGAAATGAAAACCGGTACTTACTGGTGAATAGCTTGCAAGAATTTCCGTTGATGCTTTCTTACTTTTGCGTGGTCGATCTTTTTCACGAGCTTTGTGTGTTTGTAGATTAACCACGTCTCCCTGAGTACATTGGCGGCTGCGTTTTTCACCTGTTTAGAAAACACAAGAAAACCCACATTGGAGCACTGGACTGAGCTCCCAAGGTCCAAATGAGGAGCAGA
>LOJH01028014.1:1252-13261 GCA_001685095.1 Ellobius talpinus
ACATACATACATACATACATACATACATACATACATACATACACACATACACCTATGAATAGAATTGCTGGTTCTTATTGAAACTCAGTTCAGTCTTTTGAGAAATCCTGATTGCTTTCCAAAGTGGCTTTCCCATTTTACTTTCCCAAGAGCAAGGTGTGAGACCTCTAATTTATACAAATTTTTGATAGCACCCATTCATATCACTCTTTTTATTACAGACATCCCAATGAGAAGTGGTGTGTCTCTGTGGTTTTTATTTACATTTCCCTAAACACTAGTAATGCTGAATATCTTTTCCTGTGCTTATTAGCCATTAGTATTTTCTTCTTCAAAAAAGTCCTGTTCACACCATTTTCCACTTTTAACTCGATTGTCTTTTTTATATTGAGTTATAAGAGTTTTGTATGGTGTAATTACAGTTTTAAAAGGAGACAGACACTCTTAGGAGGGCGAGCATCATGAACATAAACAGCAGGTTTTGTTGTTTGTTTCAAGAGGAGTGTCCAGGTCAGAGAAACCTGTACTGAATTATATTTAGGATGAGTACTTTGTGGTTCCAATCAGGACTAGGTAAGTGCTGGATTTATTTGTTCTCTGGCAGTTGGTAATTCAGGATGAAAACTTTTAAGATGTGTTTTCAAAGATTTGTTCTGAGTGGTCATTCATTTTAATAAAAGCATCTTTCAAGAAAAGAAAAACAGCATGTACCCAGATATGAAAGGAAAGCACAGAAGTTCTCTGTTATCAAATGTAATGATTTCTTTTTACTTTAATTTTCCTTTGACACTCAAGCAATGTTTGACATTGTTCTCTCAATTATTCCTCACTAAGGCCTCCTCTTCTATGGCTTTTTAAACAATGCAATGGCCTCCAGGTTCATCCATCTCTTCTGCTTGTGCTTCTTAATATTCTCAGAACCTGTTCTTTCTGCTCCTACCTTAATATTAAAAGCATAAATGTAATGTTAGTTTATTCATAGGCAGTCTTCAGACACATTTACTGATGTGTGTTATATGTAAATTTGGGGAGCTGGAAAGTTTTTTGTTTGTTTTTTCGAGACAGGGTTTCTCTATAGCATTGGGGCCTATCCTGGAAGTAGCTCTTGTAGACCAGGCTGGCCTCGAACTCACAGAGATCTGCCTGACTCTGCCTCCTGAGTGCTGGGATTAAAGGCGTGTATCACCATTGCCAGGCAGGGAGCTGGAAATTTAGCAATAAACAGCAATAAAGATCTTGCCCACATGGATTATACATTGATAGTTTAAGAAGAAGAAGCAACAATAATAGTAAGCACACATAATACATACTACTATTATAAACACTGTTCTAAGGTATTAATTGAAGGTACACATGTATTATACCTCATACTCAAAAATCCCAGGATGCAGCTATTATTATTATCCTTATGGATAAGGGGAACTGATAGTTAACCCAGGGTGTGAAGTGAGCTATGGCTTCACACTCCATATTCCTAACTGTCTTACCATTTAGTAATAAGTAAACATATCATATATTGACATATACACAGACATGCATAAGTAATATATATTTGTGTCTACACATATGGATCTGTTGCTACACATACAAGTAAAATGATGTTCAATGGTGGTGCTTTTTTCTGTCTTTCTACAAGTTTTGACTAAGGGCTCAAGATTGAGGACATTCATTTAAAGAATAACACTCCATTCTAAAGAAAGATGCTGGGCAGACTGTCACAGAAAGAGAGAGAGAGAGAGAGAGAGAGAGAGAGAGAGAGACAATTCTAGAGAATTCTAGAGATTAACTGGAAGAATAAAGAGGATTTTTGAGGGGAGTGGGAAGCACCTGATTCTCTGCTCAAAAAAATAATAAAATAAAAATTCAGTTAAACCTTTCAAAGGGGGAAACTGTAATCTTAATACCAGGGTGGAATTTAGAAAGGTTTCTATGCTAAATTGATTTTTAGTCCTACCTGTATTATTATCAAAGCAGAGAGTGTTTCCTGGAAGAACTTTACATGACTCATCCAGTGTTTAGAAAAATAAAATTGTGTACTTGACTTTTATCTGAAGAATCCTGGAGCAGAATGCTAGTCGGAGGAACTCACAATGGTGGGGTCAAATAGAGGGTACAAGAGTTAGAATGTTCCAATGGATTATGCTTTCTAGAAGGCAGACAGGTTTGGTTTTTCATTTTTGTTTTTGTTTTTTTTCTGTGCATATCTGGGAGCTATAACATAAAATGGGAATCCAAGGAGAAGACAGCTAAGCGGTTAAGACCTGAAAGGAAAAACTGTCAATTCATACATAGATGTAGCATGACCAATAAAAACTCAGAGACAGATATTGGGGTCAAACTGAAAGATCCAAGAAGCAAAGTGGCCAACCACTAGAGAGCCCTTAACCTCTATGAAATCTTCAGACTGAAAAAGAGAGTTCCTGTCTCACCCCACCTTATATTCTTCTCTAGTGCTGGTATTAAAGGCGTGCACCACCACCAACCAGCCTTTATGGCTAACTAGTGTGGCTGCTAGAATTAAAGGTGTATTCAACCACTGTCTGGTCTGTATGGCTGACAAGTGTGGCTGTTTTGCACTCTGATCTTCAGGTAAGCTTTATTTGTTAACTCATAAACAAAATACGGTTGTACAAGGAAAAGATACTCCTAAAGTGATAAGGACTGGGGAAGGGATTTCTGAACAAACTATGAAAGCATGACCCAAAAAGGCAGTAGTTTTGGAGTGCTTACCTCACACAGTATATTGTTGGTTAATTATACCACCACCATTCAACTGAGTTTTTCACTGTTGTGACTTGGATATGAAGTACCTCACACCCAGAGGGCTCATTAATGGAACACTTGGTTTGAAACTCGTAGTGCTGTTAAAAGGTCATTGGGTCAGGAGGACACTAATTTGATTATTAGCTAATCCACTGAAAGGTTAGTAACTGAATGGGCTATTTGGAGGTGTCCTAGTTGTAGGAAGTAAGTCATTGGGGTGATGTAGGATGTCCTCTGTATGCTATGAGTATGTTTTATCACCATTGATTAATAAAGAAACTGCTTTGGCCTGTGACAGGACAGAATATAGCTAAGCAGGAAAGCCAAACTGAATAGAGGGAGAAAGAAAGTGGAGTCTGGGAGATGCCAGCAGCTGCCAGGGAAGTATCATTGTAAAATATATACTAATAGAAATGGGTTAATTTAAGTTGTAAGCACTAGTTGATAATAAGCCTAAGCTAATAGGCCAAACAGTAAATAATTAATAGTAAGCCCCTTAGTGGTTATTTTCTAAAGCAGCTGCAGGACCAGGCAGACAACAAACTTCCAGTTACACTGGGGTATGCCTTTCAACAGCATATCTTGTCCCTAGCAGCTTCTTGCTTTGTTCTCTTGGCCTCCTGTCCACCATGAGGTGAGCGATGATATGCTTCAACCACCATGATATTCTTCCTTACCGTACATGGGCTTAATGAAAAAAGATCCAAGTGAGCATGGACAAATATCCAATACCATGATCCAAAAGAGATCTTTGCCCCTTTCGGTTGCTTTTCCCAGGTATTGTGACACAACAAAAAGCTACAGCCCACACTCACCGTGGCCTCCCCACAACCAGAACTTTTCAGAAGCAGTAGGCCAAAAAAAAAGAAGAAGAAGGAAGAGAATCAAAGAAAATGAGAGAAAAGACCAAATAGTTTTTCTTCTCTGGAGGATCTGTGGGATCACTCAACAAGCTGCAATGAAGGTGGGGAGCTGGAGGCTTGAATTGGATATGAGATAAAATTCTTAATTTTGAATGCTTGAGGTTTTTTTAAAGTTTTTAATGTCTACAAATTAAACTATTACACAATGTGTGAGTAAACCGAGAGATAATCAGTTATATAAATAAAATAATGTGGATAGTGATATTTCACAAAAAAGATAAATTAGTAGAGGTTGATAGGGGAAATGTTTTATATATTCTCTATCTATAATACTATTGCTGTAATGAAGTATCTGCAGTTGAGTACTTTTCAAAGAAAAAAAGGACTACTTAGTCTTACAGGCTCAAGGGTATGTTGCCAACATTTGCTCAGCTTTTACATAGACCTCATGGCAGATAACATCACAATAGCAAGAGCATGAATGAAAGAGAGAGAAATAGTGAGAGAGAGAGAGAGAGAGAGAGAGAGAGATTAACCAAGAGACTAGAGTGATGAGGCTGGATATAAGGCTCAGTAGTTAGAAGCGCTTGCTTCTCTTGTAGAGGGCCCTGATTCAGTTCCCAGCACCAATGTGTTAACTCACAACTGTCTATAACTCCATTTTCAGGGAATCTGACACCCTCTTCTGGTCTCTGCTAGAATAAATATAATACACAGACATACATGCATACAAAACACCCATATACATAAAATAAAAATTAATCTTAAAAAAAAGAAACCAGAGTGAGGGGCAAAGCCAGGTTAACTCTTTTTCCAGAAAACTCTGCCATGGAACTAAGCCAAAGACCCAAGAGAACTGCCTTAACGCATTTTAAGGGTAATACCCATACGACCTTATTACCTTCTGCCAGGTCTCATCTCTTACAAGTTCTACCACCTCTTAATATCATCATCACACTGAAAACCTAGTTTCCAACACAGAAAGTTTTGGAAGATACACTCAAACCCTATCCACTCCTCAGCAGTGAATTAAAGAATTCCACTAAGAGTTAACACAAATAGAGAAACCATAAGAAGAGCATTTCTCAACCTATAGATAAAAAACCCTTGGATCAAATGACCTTTGCACAAAGCTCATATATAGGATACCCTGAATATCAGATACTTATGCTGCAATTCATAACAGTAGTAAAATCACAGTTATGAAGTAGCAATGCAAATCAGTTTATGGCTGGGGATTACCATAATACAAGAAACTATAGTGAAGGGTCGCAGCATTAGAAGGTTGAGAACCACCGCCATAAGAAATTCTTTCAACCTGATATTTTTTTATTATATATGCTCTGCCTTGGATAGCAGCCTTTCCTACAGCTTCACTTTCCCCTGGTAACTCTCAGTCTTGTAGCTCTACTCTACATTGTGTTCTAATCTTCAGATACTTATCTTCACCTCAGTGATCACAACTAGCTACTTAAAATTCAGCTATTCCAAGCTTGAGCTTCATCTTTATTTTTGTCCCCAATATTTTCCAGCCCAGTGTACAGCACTATTATCTGCCTAATAGTAGAAGTCCAAAATTCTTCTCACACATAAGTAGTCTCTAGATCTTGTTTTCTTACACCCATATGGAGTCTGAATTTATTTGCAACATTACCAATTTACTCAAACCAGAACCATCCCTTATCTAGACTACATCAGTCCTCAAAATGTTATCTTACTTCCATAACTCTGAGAACTCAATCTGTTTGTTTTCATGCCTTGGAACAGCCCTTGCCTACATTGCATGTATTCTACTATTCCTTGTTCTTGACCATTTGGCTTCCAGCCAAACTAAATGATTTACATTTCCTCCCAAACACTGAATTCTCTCAGTAATGTCTAGGCTAATTTCCTTCTCTGCCTTCACCTCAGAAGTGACTTTCTATGAAAATCTTTCCCTGGGTTCCTGCTAGGGTAGGTGCCAACACTCAGGTCTCCTGTTATCCCACAGTGCCCTTTGTTTCAAACTCTTTTTCTTCTTTCTTTAAACATAATTCTTTATCAATAGTTTGGGAATTTCACCTCATGCACCCCAATCCCACTCACCTCCTAGTCCCTCCCTATCTGCCTCTCATCCATGCAGTGTGCCTCTTAAATTAATTAAAAACAAAGCAACAAAAAAAGCAACTTGCTCCTCCATCTTTCCAACACCTCTTCATTCATCCTAGTGGCATCGGAAGCTGTGGTGTGTCACACAGTATACTCCTTTTGTCCAATCATTCAGACTCACAGAATGTTCATGGCAATGCAGACTCTTTTTTTCTTCATGGCTTTTCTTATTGCGGTGCTGGTGCTGGGGTAAGAACCCAAGGCCTTGTGCATGCCAGCTAAGCACTATGCCATTGAGCACCTGAGCTTTCTATTGGAATTTCCAGTCACTACCAAAATTTCACTGTAGTCTACCTCTATTTTTGTATGCCAAGGAGCTCACTGATAAGTTTATCCAGGGACTAGTTGCCAACCAGGAATAATTCTGCCCCCATCCCCAGGGGGTCATTTTGCATTTTCTAGAGACATTTATAGTTATCACAGTCATGGGAGAAGTGTTACTACTATCTCGTAGATAGAGACCAGGAGTGCTGCTCTATATAACTCACCAGAGCAAAGAAGTTTCCAACCCAAAACATCCATAGTACTGAAGCTAAGAAACCCTATCTGGTGCTAAGCAAACCCCACAACTGCTATGTGCTTTGGAGCTTTGTTTTTGTTTTTTGGTTGTTTTTTTCCTTTTCTTTTTTTTTTCTTATTTTGAATTACATAGCTGCCTGAGAAATTCAGTCCAGTCTTCTGGAGTCTAAGATAATGAAGAGGAGGAAAAGTGAGTCATAAAGATAGTTTTTGTGGGCTAGGGTTTCATTTGGTCTTTTTGGATGAGCAAAATACATTTGAATGTATTTAAAAACCCATATTTGGGGAAATACTCACAGATACATAGATCATTTAAAAATAACCCAAATGGTTTTAGCTAAATTCATCAAAATAACTTTAGAGACACTATTATTGGCTCAAACTAAGAACAAAATAAGGAAAAGAGAACAAGTAGAGAAGGAAGCTGCATGCCAAGCCATATATAAGGAGTTTTACATGCTCATAGTAGCACTAGACAACAAGCATAGCAAAACTACGGCTCACAGGAGTTCAGAACACATCAATGCTAAATAAAGAAATGGAAGTTTAAATTCAATGTGTATTACACCAGGCTAAGATGACTCAATTTTAAAGAACATCAAACTCAAGTTTTCAAGGCAAGAAAAGCATCCTAATACTTCCAATGTTTTCCAAACTTAGACAAGAACAAATGGGGGCTAGGCAGAGAATCTGCTTGACATATATGAAGACCTGGGTTTAATCCCCAGCACAGGAAACAAACAAACAAACAAACAAATACAAAGCAGGTTGGCATGCACTCTGGGTCCCATTAACCTTCTGTTTGCCTTTTTCACAATTTAATAAGGCTCAGATATTTCCATTTGGGGACCCTCCATGCCAATAAGATTGTGCCTGGTTTGGGAATCAAAAGATATGAGATCACTGAATAAATCGCATATACTTAAAAATAAGACTGGCAATTATCTCATTATTCTTTGTTTCTCATCTGCAAAATAATATGGTCCGAGAATGATAACTATAGAATATAATAGATGTGATTTATTCTACCTATATGACTTCTAACATGTAACTTCAAGGTCACCTTTTAGGTTCAGACCTACTCCTTAACCCAAAAGTCCCTAGGAAAGTGAATGTGGTGGTATACACCAGAGATTCCAGGACTCAGGAAGTGGAGGCAAAAGGATCAGAAGTTTAAGGTCATCTTCCATCTTCAGCTGCATGGTGAGATTGGGGTCAGCCTGGACAACATGAGACTCTGACTCAGGGGTAGGAGGGTAAAAATAACAAGTTTCTGGTGCTATGTCATTTTATCTTCCTTTTAAAAACTTTTACCACCCTCTCTACCCCCTTAGAGTTCTCTTTAATCCTTCCCCCTCTATATTCTGCATAGTGGGACACTATCAATACTTCAGAAAACAATCGCAGGGATCCTTTTGAGGAAATCTGTTACAACACTACCAAACTGATCCCCTAAAAGGGATTCATTACATGGGCCAGAATCAGAGGAAAACATGGACTATATAACATTTCTACTGGGCCTGACAGTGCACTGAAGACGGCTCTCTTGAAGCCTGCAGACTGTCATAGGAAGGGTGTCCATTTGTGATAGAGTGTGAATGTCTTATAAAATTTCACTTATCATTTGGCCCAGGCTTTGTGCTGAAACTGTAGCATATGTCTTGACTGTTTTATACCACAACCTGCATTACTAGAGTTTCTTCTACTCCTTTTATATCTACATTAATATTCCAAGCTTTATCTTCGAGGATCAAGGTCACGTTCTCTACCTTACTATTTTCTTTCTATTTTGGATAAAGCAGCTCAAACTTCCTCTTTGAGCTCACAAAGAAAATTTCAACCCTCGTCCTCCCTTCTCTCTCTCTCTGTGTGTGTGTGTGTGTGTGTTTCAAGCACTCTAACAGCAAACTATTATAGCCTCAGTCCTAAAAACCACATTAGTTTAATCCTGCTTTCTACACCTAATACTCCCCTTATGAACTCTTGACAACATTGAAGCTGTTCTTACAATAGTATGTGGGAATGAAGCTTGACAAAGAAATCCATTTCAACTAGCTGTGCAAGTGGATGACTACTGGGAAGCTGCAGGCGATTTGGTGAATTGTGGTACATGTTTTTAGCAAACAAACAAGGGTATTGAGAATTGATCCTGTGCAGATGCTTCCGATTTGAAACTTAATAAATGTATACCTATCTCACCGTAGCATGTTCTTTAAAGGTGCAACACAATTTCTGAAACAGCACCAGAGAGATGGCTCAGTGGATAAGGACACTTGCTGCAAAGCTTGACAATCAGAATTTGATCCCACAAAACCTCATTATGGAAAGAGAGAACCAAATGCTAAAAGTCATCCTCTGACCTCCACAGGGGCCATGTCTTGTAGATGCACACACACTCAATAAATATATATATATATATATACAAGATTTCCAAAACATAGCAGAGTTAATGTGAAAATTGCTCTTTCTTTTTTTTTAAATACACAGTTGGGGTTCATCTGTGCTCTGTGTCCTTTGATTGGTCCATAATAAAATTTTCACAATGGTGTCTCTTTCTTTAGGTCTTTAAAATATCATACTTATAAGCAAAATCTTTTTACAGTGACATTGGGGGCTTAAAGGACACTATAATAATAATTCTTGAAAAGACAAAGAAGAAGGATGATGTCACATTCCGTCCTTCTGTTGCTATTTCTGACTGTCCCGGAAGATAAAAGTAGTAGGAAGTAGATGTTTCTGTTCTCTGAAGCAGTGAGGCAAAAAGTCAGATAAGAGTGTACCCTCTCCCCTGAAGAAATACTGCACTCCCACCAAATCTGCTAGCACAGAATGCTTGCCACTCTGTGTATGTCTCTGCATGTACCAAATCCCTCCCTCCACAGTCTATTTTACCAGTCTTATTTATATACTTAATGACAAAAGTATTGCTTATTTGGGGTCAGCATAACATTGGGCAGCAAAAAAAACCCAAAACAAAACAAAACAAAACAAAAACAAAAAAACAAAAAACAAGTCCAAGGGACAAGATGTTCCACACATACCTAATAGTGCCATTTCTTTTGAGAGACACAGTAATCAAATAGCAGGGATTTTTTGCTCTTCCGATTCTGAGGGAAAACAAAATGACCTTGGCATCTACCAAATAAGCTCCAGTTCCAAAGACTGAAGTTATTACCCACAATAAGATTAGATTCTTCCCTGTGGGAACACATTTGTGTTCAGCAGTCAATTTGGGATTAACCTTTTCAGGGCTGCTGGAGAATTAATTGGCTCTTAACTTCTCTCTCTGGGCTGCCTTAGGCTCTAGAGGTTTCTATGTGTTCCAAAGGAGATTGGTGCAGGGCAGCCAGCTGTGCAACAATGGCTTATTTGCCCATGCTTCTGGCATAGATTGCTCTGAGTGTGAGAGCTGTAGAACACAGTCCCTCCCAAAGAGCACACAAGCCCAGCCCAATGCAGCAGGACTTGGTATGGGTGGGGTCCACCTAGTACATCAGCTATGTCAGTCTATGAATGGGACTGAACTGTGAAAACACCCCAGAGCGGCTTCTTTTCTGTGTTTCTTTTTTCTTCAATTGCTCTCCCACACATTCATGCACAAACAGGGACACAGATAGGGACAATTAATGAAGACTACTAAAGATCAAGAATTGAAGATGACACTTCCTCGGGAATTGTGGGATTCAAAATTAGTGTACAACATAAATATATGCAATTCCAAAGAGGTCTTCATTAAAATGTATAATGATGGCTATTTCATGGAGTAGACTTTTTATTTTCCTCTTTGTGGCTTCCTAAATTTTCTGTCATAGTCATATGTTGTTTCTGTAGTTTTTGCTGTTGTTGCTTTTTAATTCCTTTTAGAAAGGTGATCTTCCTACCTGGTTACTTTTATTATCCAAGCATTCTATCTCCCAGCACTGCTGAAGAACTGAGAAAGTACAGGAAAACGCACAAGTGAGGCTGTTTCTCTATTCAGCATTATTATTGTTTGAAAATAACCATAATGGTTGGAGAAAGGAACAACTTTCATCAACAGTGTCACAACCGGAAAATTATTCACTACAAGCCATCCAGATGAAGAATGTTTGTGAAAAGATCACTTACAGAGAGTGGTCAGTGTCACGGGGAGAAACAAGGAATAGTGATGTTTGAATGGAAACACATCACCACTACTACAGTCAAGGAAACAAAAGGAAGTAAATGCCAGGGCCCAGTGAGAGCTGGCACTATGGATGAGTAGTTGCCCAGAGGGTCCTCTCATTGTACAGGAACACAACAACTATTGCCATGGGAGAATGAAAGTAAAATGGAAATCCCCTGACCCCTGTCTTCTACCATCTGACCTCCTACTATTTCTATTACTTTACCAAAAGTCAAGAGGCAAAGGAGCAATAATATACATTGTATATGGGGTATGGTAGTTAGTTTTGTCAACTTCACATAATCTAGAATCACCTGAGAACAGAGTCTCAATAAGGGATTGTCTAGATCAGGTTGTATTGTGAATATGCAGGAGATTGTCTTGATTACTCTTGTCAAGTGATGGGGGAGAACCAGGCAACTGTAAGTGGCACCAAATCCTAGGCAGGGAATCCCAGACTGTGTAAATAAAGAGGGCAGGCTAAACACAAGTATGTAGGCATCCATTCACTCTCTCTCATCTTGATTACGGGTATGACTAGCGTCATCAAGTTCCTGCCTTTATTTCCCCCACAATAATGAACTGAAACCTGGAATTTTTAGTTAAAATAAACTTTTTCTTCTCTAAGTTCTATTTTTTCAGGATATTTTATCTCAGCGATAGAAATTTTATCTCAGCGATAGATATTTTATCTCAGCGATAAACCTTGTAGGACCTAGAGAGGAACTAAGAAGGGCAGAAAATGGGTGAGGATATGGGACAAAATTTATCCAACTCAGTCTTTCCCTCTAGACTTAGAAACACTCACTTTATTGTGGTAGGATGACATATAAAAGTATGTATATATTTAACACACACAACTAGATTAGTCTGCAGATAAGTATGCACCCATGAAATCTGCACTACAATCTATGTCATATAGACTTCCAGGAGTTTCTAAACAGAAGAACACATGTAGGTTACTGGATGGTGCTGCACCCAGAGAGAGCATGGTGCTCCATGCCCCTCTGTCTTGCTTACCCTATACATTGTTTCCAACTGGCTGTTCAACTGTATCTTATGCAAAATTCTTTAAAATGAACAAGGGAAGCATTTCCTGAGTTCTGTGGGCATAATTAACTAAATCTAAAGAGGAGGTTTGGAGAAGTATTTTTTTTCTTTTATCTTTCCTTTTCTATGTTCTTGGATTCAAACCCAGGGCCTCAATCAGGCTAATTATGCAATCTATCACTAAGCTACATCCTAATGCCACAGAGGGCCCTCTGAGGGTTGTGGTAATCTGGGTTCATAACTAAGTGCTTAGAAGCATAGGCAAAATGACCCCAGGGTTTGAAACTGGCATCTAAAACCAAGAGAGTCTTAAAGATTGAGCTCCCAATCTGTGCAGTCTGTGGGATCTGATGTTATCTTCAGGTAGATAGTGTTGGGCTGAAATTGGATTAGAGAATACCCAACTGATAGCTGCTGTTTCCTCATTGCTTGCCTTTTGAGAAAAGAATACCCCTACCATACACGGAGACACAGATACACACACTCAGAGAGAGAGAGAGAGAGAGAGAGAGAGAGAGAGAG